>JAVQKC010004955.1:0-10617 GCA_036025475.1 Philypnodon macrostomus
CCAGGACCTGTTTGCCTTGGGAGACCCTACCAGGGGCATGTGGCCCCCGACAACATAGCTCCTAGGATCATTCAGGCGCACAAACCCCTCCACCACGGTAAGGTGGCGGTTCAAGGAGGAATAAAACTTCAACCACTTTTTATTTCTTCTGGGATACAAACAAAGCCTTGATACCCTCACAGCCAAATACACATCTTGTGGTGGTGGCAACAAGGCTGGGTGCGTTTGTTGACAGTACAGGAGCAGGCAGGCCCACTTTGTGTTTTGCCTCAATTTATGACATCACTTTTAGGGTCTGTTTGTTTTCAGGACTATAGCTCAACATAATTATTTACTCAAACATGCCCGGATGAAACAAAACACAACTTTGGGTATGTGTTTGGGGTTGAAACAACATTAGAGCATTGTTAAAAGCTCAGTAAAGTCCATATTGTATAATTTAGGACCTTTAAGTAAATCTTCTGGACATTGGTACACTTGCTATTATTTTCTAACCAGGCTCTGACCTTGAGCTGTTTGGGGTCAGGTACTTATTCATATTTTATAATATATATTTATTGTGTAACGGTTCTCTGTGTCCGCCAATGACGTGACACTTTAGAGAACTATTGAGTTGTTGGTGGGCTCTCTGTGGTGGTACTTAGTCCTAGTTTAGTCCTGGATTAGATGTAGTATCAAACAGATGAATTTTGGTTTACGTATACCTCCATTCTGGATATTATTTAGACCTGGTTTGGGGTGAAAAGGGTCTACCATGAACATATCTTTTGCCATTATGGATTTAAATTCAGTATTAGAGTAAATGATATGTGACATTAACCATCTTAACCCTGACCCTAACTGCCCTGAGGTGTTGTAGTGTTGTAGTGAACGAATCTGAGAGGCACGTGTGGATCGTTATTACGTAACTCACACATTCTGATTATAATCCCTCATAATCCCATTAATCCCAGTATAACACCAGCATAATCCACAAATACCCTATTACAATCAGTGAACGCAGCACGAGCCGAAGTGTTCAGGGACTCTTTGGAATCTGGAAAACCCAGCTGTGCATGTCCTCCCCGTGTTACTGTGGGTCCTCCTCCCTAATTGTAATGCACTGGCCAGCCGCAGCTAACTCTTTTTCTATTCTATACAAAGATGTTCATCTGGTATCTCGTTGATTGCGTTCAATTTCAAGGGCGGAGTTTACTGAAGTATATTTAACCAATCAGAAACAATAGACATGACTCTAAAGCCACACATGCAGCACACAGCTTGTTAACAAGGAAGTCATGTTAGCAAAGTTTGTATATGATACTATTTGTATATGATACTGTATGTATATGATACTATATGTATATGATACTAGATGTATATGATACTATATGTATATGATACTAGATGTATATGATACTAGATGTATATGATACTATATGTATATGATACTGGATGTATATGATACTAGATGTATATGATACTATATGTATATGACGTATACGGCCGAGAAAACAGCCGCTGTGAGTCGTGAACAGCTTGTGATTGGTCAGTTCACAAAATTGCCGCGAAATTATTCTATAGTCAGCATAGTGTCACAGTGCAAATATAGTGAACCCCAGTCTAATGTAGCTAGTTAATAAGGCTGGACAGTAATAATATTTTTTATTATACTATATTCATTTATTAATACTCAATTTCATGCTATATAACTGTTACTGGTCAACAGCAGCCTTCTTTTATTATCCACTCCGTTCCCCATAGACTTGAATTGGAGAATTAGAATCCTTGTCTGGTCCCATTTTCTGTTTTTCTGGGTTTTAAAATAATAATATTATCAATATAAGTAATACTCTTTTATTTTTCTCCTGATTTGATTGGTTATGGCAGCTGTAAACCGCACAAAGATTGGGCATTAAAATAGCTTTTATCATTGAGCAACCTACTTCCTAACCCCCATCTCCCTGTCGCGGGACCCAGCAATTCATCTCCTTAGAATTATAAGGGTCTATCTGACATTTCTGGCGAAATTGAGTTATTTACATTTCTATTCTTGGATACCTAATCTTTATAATGGCAAGTGTTTTTTGAGTTGTGTTTTTTTTGCTTTTTATTTGTAAAAACATATAGTTCTATCTGCAAAGTCTAGCCTTGACTTGGACTTAGAAGGTTCTATTTGCTCTTTGGAATGTCGCCTTGCAGAGTAATTCAGTTATAACTGAACACTATATCACCAAACCAAACCACGACTAAACCAGTTCTGAACCAGGTCTCAAACAGGACTAAAACCAGGTCTAAACCTGGTCTCAACCAGGACTAGAACTAGGACCAAACTGGGACTGGACCAGGTCTGATTCAGGACTAAACCGGGTCTGGACCAGGACTAAATTAGGACTAAACCAGTTGTGAACCAGGACTATAATAATAAGGTTATATGTGCATTGGACATGATCCCAAAAATATTAATTGTTTTTTTTAATCCCCTATTTAAACAAAAAACAGGCGTGCTTAATTGTGAAATAATAAGTGTAAGTATTGCTGTAGAGATGGTCAAATGTTATATCTTAAATCTTATCATTCTAAGGGGAAGAATTATTGACCGTATCTGATTTTATTTTATTTGTTATTACAAGGGGGCCTATTCTTGCCCTCACTACCTCGTCACGCCCCTGAGTGAGTTCCCCTTATTCACTCCACCCTGCCTCTACAGACAAATGCCAGTCCAATAAACTGTTCTGGGGAAAGTTTTACCGCTGAGCTCATTTCTGGGTGTCCACCGGAGTCAAGTCACTCTTGTTTATAACGGGACTCTCCCAGCTCCGTTCACACTCTCGTGCACCGCTCACGTCCTCCGGGAGAACCGTCAGACTGAGCAGGCTGCAGTCAGAGCTGTAGCCGGGAATAGGCGCCTCTCACCCACCTCGATCAACCCCCGCTGAACCGCTCACATCCTTCAAGAGAACCGTCAACCGTGAGGAGGCTGCATTAAGAGCTGTCCATGTGATCAGGCGCTCTTGTCCCGCTGCAGTCCAGGAGCTCTCCGCGGACATGGAACTGAGGTGACCCCAGGGAGATGGGCGCCTCTCTGCCGCTGCTACCGCTTCTTCTGTCGCTGCTGCTGCCGCCACTGTCCGCTGCCCGGTCCCTGGACACATCGCGGGGCTCTGCGGAGAAACTTACCGCAGCAGAGGCCTCTCAAGGTGGGCTTAGTTTACTTTAGGCTACATGCTACACTGGATCATTTGTTATTGGATGGACAGGTAAGAACTTTTTAAAAAGATGTTAAATAGCCGGAAATGGTGAAACTTTTGTTTTTTTAAACAGGCAGACAAGCAGCCAGACAATTCATTTAGAAAAATAACATTGTTAAAATATAGTTAAAAGTGTCAGAACCTTTGTGTGGGCTTAGTGGGCTCAAAACACACAGTATCCCAAACTAGGGCTGTGTCCCATATTTTGACTGGATATTTTATTTCTCTACAGAAAAAAATATTATTTGCAAATTGAAGTTATTGTAGGTTTATTACTATTAGATATAACATGTTTATAAAGGTGATGTCATGCACAGGTGTAGGTTCCGAGGGGGGGCAGATGTTTTAGTGTGTGTGTGTGTTGGGAGGGGTCTCGAACCTGACCTCCTTCACTCTCTCTCTCTCGAGTATTACCCATAATCCCCTGCAGTGCTGAAACCCCGAATTTCACTTTAGCGCTCGTCAGCTAATTTAGCTAATTCATATTTTTTCTGAAAGTTCCTTTGGCATTTTGGATATTATTTTTAGCTATAACATAGTGATGTCATGGGGGGGACTGGTCTCGAACCTGACCTGCTTCGCTCTCTCTCGGGTATTACCCATAATCCCCTGCTGCTCTGCTGAAACACAATTTAAGAAGATTTCACTTTAGCGCTCATTAGCCGTTAGCTCTCAGGCTGGGCTTATCCTCCGTTTCCCTGGCAACTGTTCAGAGGGCAGGGGTCACGGTCAGGAGCAGTTTAAGACTCATAGTCCTGATTTTAGTTCTGGTTTATTCGTAGTCCATGTGTATTTCTGGTCTAGTTATGAGTTAGTTATGGGTTAGTCTCAAGTGAGGGACAGTATACCAGGGTTGATCTTATTAAGGCTTTGGCTGCATTTCAAACTGGACTGAACTGGACATGGAGTTACCTCACACTGACAGAGGGGACCAGTGACTTTATGTCAGTTTGTATTCCATGTCAATAGCTCCAGTGATCCCAGTTATTACCAGAAAACACACCACAACCTCAGCTGTATAACTATAGTAATTTATAGAAAGTAAATAATAGAATAAGAGTGTTGTTCTGCTGCAGGTCTGAGAGGGCGCCTCCTGCTGGACACGACTCGTCCCTTTGTCCTGGTGAACGGAAAGAGGACCAGCCTCAGAACCGCTCTACAGGTCAGAACCATAATAGTAATGATGTTCTGCTACTTCTATAATACACTCTAATACAAGTGCCATTCCTTCTATACTCAGTCTCTAAGGCTACATTCAGACAGTTTTTTGGCCCATATGTGACCCATATCCAATTTGTTGAACACACACAACACACACACACACACACGCATAACACACACATTACACATACACGCAACACACACACTTGAACAAAGCTCAGTCCTGGGTCGTTCCTGCTCCTGGTTCAGTCCTGGGTTAGTTCTTATTTGTCTCTGGGTGGGACAGTGTTTTGTGTGGTCTCCACCCAGACCCCAACATGAGTCATGGGTCTGGACTATCGAGGGAGGGGTCCTGGTTTAGACTAAACTGTGGGAGGGGTCTGTGTGTGTAATATTGTCCATCTGAAACTCATTACCCTTACACTATTTGTTCTCTAACTGTGGTACTGGTGGTACGTGGGCTCTCTTTGGTGGTACTCAGACCTGATTTTCTCCTGGTTAGTCCTAGTTTAGTGCTAAGGTTTAGACCTAGCTAGTCCTGGTGTAGACCTGGTTTAAACTCGTTCACAACTGTATTAGTCAGTAGTTTGTGTTTATCTTGAGTTTAGACATGATTAAGATCTGATTAAGTCCCAGATTACACCTGGTTCAAACATAATTCTGAAGTACACACACACACACACACTACACTACATGCACAATAATCCAGACCCCCACAGTTTCACTATCCTGTCAAGTAAAGGACAAAAATAACCTGCTGTTTCAAACTAGTATCTAACGTCAAAATGACTTTTAATATCAAGAACACGACTGTATGCACAGGTTGGAGAAGAAATCAAACCGCCGACCCTCCAGTTATAGGACAGCTGCCTGACAGTTTAGGCTTTAGTCCTGGTTTAGTCCAAGGTCTTAGTCCTGATCCAAACACAGGTGGTTTACAGGTTTGCAGAAGGAAGTGTGGTTGTCAGAAAGTGCTCTGATTGGATGCCGCCCACTTCCTGATTGGACAGAGAGAGGAAGTGTCACGTGGCAGTGAAAATGGAATGCATTTAGTCCCTTCCTCTTCCTCTTCAGACTGAACTAAAACTGTCAGAAAAGGGATTTTACTAAATCATTTCATTATTATTATCGGTCTCAAAATCTTTCATAAATGCCTTTATGTTGGGCCTCTTTATTACCTTCGCCAAGGAGTTAATGTTCTCGATATCGCTTGTCATTCTGTAAGCGACTTAACTCAAAAATTACTGAATGGATTTGGATGAAATGTTCAGGGAAGGTCAGGAATAACATTATAAGTGATTTGATTTTGGATCACTGTCTGGATCCAGGATTTTTTCAAATAATTTCTTATTCACTTGAATGGGACAGACATCTGAGTCTCATTAACTAATCTCCGGCGCCATTTTGTGGACATTTAACTGCAACATCTAATTCCAAGTCTTCCCTACATTTTCAGCCTCTTGCCAGATGGCATGTTTCATTAGGCTATTAGTGTTGTTTCTGTGGTTGTGGTAACCTCTCATTGTATTGAGATGACGTGAATGATTTTGAATTGAGGTCATTAATAGAAACAAAGAAAATGAAGTTACTATTTTGTCATTTCTTTCTAGAGGGGTGTCCAGCCCCACAGAAGGTTCTATTCAGAACTTTATTCTAGGGGTGCATATATAGGTGAAATTAGCTACCTTGGCGGAGGTCTGCTCTTTCCGGGTGCTTTCCAGTATTTATATAAGAGCCACAATGACAAAAATCACAGAGAGAGCCAATATTACAGCTAGTATCTACAGACCTACTGCTGACCACATTAGCTATTCACATAGCTATCACTTTATATCAGTTTAGAAAATGTAATAATTCTTAATTGTGTGATGATCCTAACTAAAGTTTTATAACCTTATGAATTAGTACCAGGTCTAAGCCAGGTCTAACCCTCTCATATGTTTCAGGATGGTCACCCGGACAGACTGCAGTGTGGGCTGGAGTTCGGAGGACGCCTCTATGTCTTGGACCTGGAGAAGAACCAGTGAGTCCTAGACCTGGTTTAGTACTGGTTTAGAACCATTGTGTTAAGTAACCACAGCCCTTAGTTGCAGTTCCAGATAATTCAAACTCATTTAAAATTCAAGTTCAATTAAGCAGAAATAGTTTTATTTACTAGTTAAAATGCATCAAAATCAAGATTTAGGAATAAAAAGGACAACAACAAAAATTTGCAATGAAACTTGGTACAGTGATTCTCCACAGTGTACCCAACATAAAATATTATTATGACCCAACCCTACAACAAGTCGGCCATTTTGGATTGAATTTGGGAGGTCAGGTATATTTGACAGCCTCTAACTTGCACATACTTTGCCCGATTAGGCTCAAACCTGAAATACCTATTTACCCCCCAGCCCTGAACACATCTGACTAATATGATGGCAGTTACCTCTATAGCGCCCCCTATAGACTGAAAGAGGAATGTAGTTTTAGGGAAATTTACAAAATTTAGCAAAAAACATTCTTCACAAACATCCAGACAAATCAAAAAAAGTCAACTAAAACTATGTTTGTCATGGTTTGGGGGCGGGGCCTCTTAATTGCTCATTAACAATCTAAAAACCCTTAGAAATCACACAATGTCTGAAAAAGGTGCTCGTTGGTGCCAGTTGTGGCAGACTTATGGGGCAGACGTATGGGGCAGACGTATGGGGCAGACATATGGGGCAGACGTATGGGGCCGTTTTGCCGATATATATACACCTCGCAGTCGGGGCTAACAGCGTAGGCCTAGTTTAATTTTGGTGCAATGCCAAAAATGTACTTAGTGTGGTTTCAGTATATGAGCCATGCACTTTTAACTACTGTATTTTTACTGCAGTGTCCATAAAACTCATGTGTCGTTATAATAACATTGTTAAATCTTGCTATCGGGTGATCTATTTGCTCAGGTATGCAGTGAATGATCATATGTACTTCTCCTGCAATAATAAAATGGTGACACCCACAACAGCAGCTAAATACTAAATTCAGATTTTCCATGACGGTTATCTGCCCTGCCAAAAATTGACCAGGTCAACTGTACTTGCTCCGGGTGATGTCATATCTGTTAAACAATGGTGCATTTGTGGCAATCCAAAGAGTAGTCGGTGATAAGCCTGGCATTTAAGTGAAGAAAGCTCGATAAAATGCCTTGAAATCTGAGTCTGCACCGTTTGGCAAACCTCAATCTTTTTCAAAATGCGTTTATAGTTCTCCTTTATGAGCTAAAAGAAGATGTATTCAGCAGTTTGCAACCTCATATAAAAAGATCTACAACTGAATGACTTCAAAGCTACTAATAAAACTCCAAATTGAAATGAACTGCTTGGCTTTTCCACGATTTTTAATTAAAACTGAGATTAACGAGGTTATATTATTATTTTTACTATTCATGTTTATGTGCAAACGAGTATAGCTGCTGCTTCTACCAGACACTCGCGTCTTCTCACTTTAGACATTCATTTATTTTATGCCTTCCTCACGTGACGCAAAGGAATTTCAGACATCCAAACAGAAGCCCCACATCAGAGGCTTGACTTTATTTGGATTGGCGGCTCTAGTGTCAAATTATGGTTGAAGCTAAGTTTAGGTACATTTACATTGCTCCGTGTTTAGTATCTCACTCAGAAAAAGTACATTGGACTGGTGATTTTTTGGTGAACATCTTAATCAATACAGAACTAATGGTGTAAAGCAGCAGGGGTCTGCGTAAGGCACGCAGCATCACTAAGGACCCTACTCATCCAGCACAAGGACTGTTCCGTCCGCTACCCTCTGGTAGACGATACAGGAGCCTGCCAGCATGCACTAAAAGACTCAGAGACAGTTACTACCCCCAAGCTGTCAGACTACTGAACTCTCAATAATACTGCACTAAATCACTGTACGTAATATATGTTTACTGCTGCTGCACTATTTGAATGTATGTATCATGTATGTGCAATACTATATCATGTGCAATACAAAAAGTATTTCACCACCTGTGAACTACTTACACCTTATTTAAATCCAACTGCACCTTTGTATTTTTCTCTTTTTATCATTGTACTTTTTTATTATATGTTTATTATATTGTCACTTATCTCTTTTTGCACACTTTTTTTACCATGTACTATTATTGCATGCTACTAGTACTTCATGAGTATCTTAGCGAGTCTAATGGTTCTTCCAAAGCATTTCATTGCATTTTCTGACCCTGTGTTGAATGTGCATATGACAAATAAACTGAAACCTGATAAACACACAAACAACAGGACTGTCCCAGGACATCCCCTGTCCTTAGACCCTCCATCGCGGCAAGGAAAAACTTCCCTTAGGGAGAACCACATGATAGAGTGATCCACTTCCAGGACGGACAGGCTATAGATGTGTCCAGGACTGATGGATGAGGTCCTTGTGCTGAGAGAGCTCAATATGTGTGTATGGATGCAGCAGGTTTAGGGGTACATCCAAGTGAATGAGGAGATGCAGCAGGTTTGTTTAAGGGTGAGGGGATCCAGATGAATGAGGAGATGCAGCAGGTTTGGTTAAGGGTGAGGGGATCCAGATGAATGAGGAGATGCAGCAGGTTTGGTTAGGGGTGGGGGGATCCAGATGAGAACACGAACACAGATGTGGATGAAAGTCTATTATCTCCTTACTCTCACATGACATAGTCCTTGCATAAAACCACATAAGTAGCCGATGTAGTTGAGAAGCTGCAGTCCCTGGCCGTCTCTCTCCGGGGATCACGTGTCTCTGTGTTCTCACATTCTAAAGGTGTGTGACGGGCCGGTGGCAGGTGGATTGCCAGGTGTCCCATGGCAGAGGTGTCAGTGTTCACAGAGTGCTGAGTGGAGGTCACATTGTATCAAGATTACCAAGTTTCATTTTTTGAAGCTGGTTGGAACAAAACCCTTTGATGCAATTTTAATCAGGCAGAGTTATAATAGTGACTGGTAATCAGGCATAACCTTTGTGGACACAGATTATAAAAATGCATATGCGATATATACCCTATAGTCACAAAAAGTGGGATATTTCTCTTTTGAGTGAAATTGCACCTAAAATGCATCATAACAAATACATTACTATTACCTGGTTCTACTTAAATGATGTAAAATCACTGTGACAATAACGTTTTCCACAACAATTTCAAAAGCCTAACAGTAACAGTTGGTATTTTGGAGACTGTGTGTGCTCATGAATAGTTTAAATCAGATATTTCATCAATTTACTTAATTTAATTGAATTACTACAAATTAAATAGGTTAATTAACACATGTAAAAAGCCAAACAATCTGCCCCATATGGCTTCCTTTCAAAGTGTTCAGTAGAATATTTGAAAGTGACTCGATAAATTATTATTATTATAATTTTATTTCCAGAAAACCTTAACCCACCCAAGTATTCGCGCACATCATTTGCTTATTACCAACAAATAGGTTTGAGTTTCCATGAGCTTGGAAACTCACAAATCTTGCAAGAATCCTGTTGGCTCTTGCCGGGTACACCCTGGACAATGACCAGTATTCACAAAGTCAACACTTTCTTTGCAATGTGAATCAAGCCATTGACAGCTCACCGTGCACTCCCTTGACTCCTGGGACATTTATATTCAGCAGTTACCCTATATAGCCTCCTCGAACATGAGAAGGGGTCAACCCACAATCTTTACAATATGAGGCAAGAGTGTGCAACCATGCCACCAATAGCTGCTCATGTTTATGTAAATGACTAGTATAGATCACTACCTTAGCCTGCACATGTCCACGCTGCCTATACACGTAAAGCATTGTAATGTTGGAAATACTGTAGCCAAAGCAGTTAGCTGTCACTTAATTAAATGACTTGAGTGCCTCTAAAGCGTTCTAATTAAGATGTTATATCTCATTTGCTTTGACTGCGCCTTCTTAGTGCCTGTCTTTATGGTGTGCTCAGATAACAGGCCTCTGAGTTTGCTGTAAGCCATAAAAGGGTATCAATCTTTGAAATCGTTCAAGTACAACAAGAATTGGAGAAATGTTTTTCAGAAATCAAGTCATATTTTTCCGATTTTTAATTTTTTTTCACTTCTGACCCTACAATGCAACAAATGTATAAAGATTGCCCCCAATTTACTGCAACAATGGGCATTTTGGCATGTGGTTTACAATTCCTCAATAGACTGTTTGATGCCCTTTAAATAGCTCACTGTGTTTGCTTTGTAATTAACTTTCTTCAG
>JAVQKC010004962.1:0-40254 GCA_036025475.1 Philypnodon macrostomus
ACACTGTTAATTTATTCCATGTAACCAGGGACTACAGATGGAAACTAGCTATCTAGCTATAATCTGGTGCAGTGTATCTCTGTCTCTATGAGCTTAATGTCTCTGTACATTGTCCCTTATATAAAGATTAAAGTAAAGTAAAGACTTTACAGGAAGTAGCCTGGGATCTGACTGAAGAGTGGGACCACATCAACAAGCTTGTGGACAGTATAGAATGATGTCCTGAGGCATTGATCCATGTCAGGGGCAGGACCATACTCGATGTGACATATGAAAGAGTCATATTGGACATTCTTATGCATGAACATGTGTTTTCTGTTTAACGGAATAAGAATTGAAACAAAACTGTTAATATCCCTGATTTAGTTTGGTCTGATACACATTTTACAACATCTCAGTTTGGTCGCATGTTCACTGTGATATGTTTGGAGGAGATTGATCAATAACATTTTGAAAAGATATGCACTTTATCGATCAAGAATAAGTCACATTGTCACAACCATTTCATGAGAAGAGGTAAAAAAAAATATTCCAACTTTATGGGCAACCGTGTAGTTATGTCACAACGGGGATGGTGTGAAGAAACAGGTTACTAATGATGGGACAATCCTGTTTCTATTTCTTGCCACAGGACAATGGATGTGTGGGGCAGGCTATGATGGAGGAGAGGCTAATAATGCAGCAGCAACAAATGGAAGATGACCAACGGTGGCTAGAGCAGGAAGAGAGCTTCATGGTTTGTACAAAAAAGGGTTCATAACCTCTGAAAACACTTAACACACAATAAAAGTGGTTATAACTACAAGACTTCGAGGATGTGCCTTCTCATCCAACATCAGCACTCCATAAATGCTCTACAGTATAAATGGCCACAAATTACTACATTAACCCTCAAAACCTTGTAGAAAGTCTTTTGAGAAGCTGTTAATAAACCAAATGAAGAAATATAGGTGTTTTGTCACATGAAAATGGCTGTAAAGATTTCACTCATTTTATAATTTGAATATGTGCTGTTTTCTTGGCCCATGTGTAGATCAGCCAAGGGTTATCTAGCTCTGTTGTCTCTGTCCAAGGACAACATACTGGAAATGTTGACAATATTCAATTTGTGTTGCCTTTTACCACTCACCACTAAAATATCAAAACTACTTTTCACAGCCAACAATCACACAAATATTATCCTCCTTATACTTTATAATTATTTTGTTGTCTTTTCAACGGGCTTGATTCACCTCAGCAGACCTTAAACATTCCTAAAATGAGACAAAAAGTCTGTTTTTCTTATCTGCTCCAGTCAGCTTGTTTTCGGTCTTTGCCTTGTGTGGTTCTCATTTTCAGGCCAGGTGCTCTGGAGCTCAAAGAGGAGAGACGGGGAGAGTTGAGGACGAGCAATACTTCAAAATGATGTATCTCGTCAGTTTGTTCTGAAAAAGACTGGTCCAAATATTCCATACCTAACATTACGTACATAGGAATAGTGCTGCCTCTGTGGTATATTACATAAAAATGGTATATATATGTATATATATGCACATTTCAAGTAAACCCATTGCCATTTTGCTTTGTATTAAAATCCACGGATAAACTGCAGCAGCCTGACAGGGTCAAAACTCAAATATAAAATATGCAGATGGGAAAGCAATTGTCAATTTACATTCTTTTACAAACACAACAATTGAGTAATTTTTGCCTATTCATCATCAGAACACCTACCTGGCAGTATATGCAGTACCCCAGTAGTTTCTTGCCTGTACATAGCTTTTCTGGTTGTTCCTGGACCAAATATCTTTTATCCTAATTGACAATGGAGGCAATGACCACTTACTTTTAAGGTTAAGCTGGGCAAATCTGTCTGCTATATTTGACCCATTCTTCAATAACACTGGGGCAACCTGTCAGGAGCAGTGGGCGACCGCAGTGCAGTGCCCGAGGACCCCTCTTCCTTGGTCAGGATGTACCTAGTGTGCATTATGGGAGGAAACCAGAGCAACTGTAGAAACCCAATCTAGATGTTGTTTCTTCTAAATGTTTCATATAAAAAGATTCTAACTTTTACTTAAAATAAGGCAAAACCAGTGCGTCTCTCTCCGTAATGCATTTTTTCCACTGTGGCCATCTCTGACCTCTTAAAAGGTTAAAACTTTCCGCACTCGGATAAAGAATGACTTCTTCCATCAAAGGAAAATCTCATCAGGCACATTCCTCTTGACACTTGATATGATCCTCCGGCACGGGGATTTACATGTAGCCTGGAGGTAGCTCAACTTTTAATATGTTTTGCTGAATTTTAACACACGGGCCACGCGATAAAAGACAAGAAGCCTATAGAGTCTGGTGGTGAAAATAGTCTTGGAGAAAGGAAGTGGGATTGGCAAAGTCAGCGGAGAGGGAGGATCTCGGACCGGAGAGATGCGATGGAAAGAGTGGGAGTGAGACAGACCAAGACGGGATGTTTTCAGTCCAGGGTTCAGACTCTGCGGCTCGCTGACTGTTCTCTTTTCCACACTTCAATGTTCTTACTTTTCAGACTCTTCTACGCAGATTACTACTTTTTCAAAATGACTTTATTATTCCTATAATCTCCGCCTTAATTTCGATGGCCTCCACTTGCTCCTTTCCTCCTCCTGTCATCGGCTTCTGTTTTCCCAGGATGCATCTCTTCAAGGCATGCTTCACCCAAACGGTACTTTGAGAGAAAGATTTGTATTGCTGATGGTCTTGTTGATGTGACTTTTTAACGTTGTGAAGTTGAGCGACATTGCCAAACTTCTGAGGAACATCGTTTTATGGTCTTCTCATACATTTTGTTTTTCTATCCCGTAGAAGACAGAATCCAGAAACAGCAGAGGAAGCATTGACCGAGAGGACGGTATCTTACAAGCACCGGTATGTCATGCTGTGTGTGGAATTCAAGGCTTTTTATCAGAGTATAAAAGACATTAGAAGAGATCAAGAGTGTTTTTTGCTATGGTAAAGACTAGCTGTGATCCACAAAAAACATTTATAGTGTTATTTTTAGGTCGTTTCTTGTTTTGTTAGCCAGCTCTTTGAAATGAAAACATTGGTGAGATAGTAACACAGTGCATAATGGCCGACTAAAAGCAGTGAAAGTATTTGTGCCAGGGAGGATACTGCCTATGGCCCAACCACATGACCACAAAGGGCTCATGGGAAATTCAAACCTCCAGAACAGTGCAAGGGTTATTTCACTGTAAACATGTGTAAATACCCGAGGCCGCATTTAGACAGCTCCTTGTCTGTATGATCAAAGTTACATAAACAGACAGTATATTTGATTTATTTTTAAATTGTTTTGCTGTTTTTGTTTGTACAGGGTGGAAGTCAGAACATCTATCAGCCCGTGGGGAAACCGGGTAAGATACATGCTCAATAGCGTTGCTGTGATGTGTTTATGGGCTACATGTAGATGCCTATACAATAGAAAAGCAACAAAAATGTAAACATTGATCCTAAAGATATTAATCATCAATCATTTAATATTACATTAATTTTTAATAATTTCTTGACAAAAAGAAAGATAGTTATGTGTAGTAGATAGTTAGATATGTGTAGTAGTGTGTGCAGTTAATGGTAATAGAATTGTCAGGAATTGTCAGGAGTTATTTTCAGCCTAGCCAGTCATGAGATGAAGGCCCATAAAAATGAACAATTAATTGAAATCTAAATGTGTAGTCACTGGTCATATAGAAGGTATTGACCGGTATGTACCTTCTCAGAACATGTGGCCCCTCCCAAGAAGCCACCCCGACCCGGTGCGCCCAGTCACCTGACCAACCTGACCAGCCTGGGACCTGTGGACAGTTACAATGAAGGAGTGAAGGTACGGCCAACGATGTTTAGAAGTAAATCTATGCACAAGAACTTCTATTTTGTGACAGATGTGAAGCATGTTGTTTTTGGCAGTTTTTACATTTTGACATTGATATCTGCATGTTTTGATGACGGCGGTTTGATCTGGCTCAATGTGCTGTCTCTTTTCTCTGCCCTGCACTGTTCCCAAATTAATATGTATTTCTGTATTCTCCAACAAACTCTCCCACCTTCCTTTATCCAACTTCACTTTTCCAATATGTAGCCGTGGAGGGTAAGCTTAAATGGTTGTGTGGCTGTTTAGTTAATAGACTGCAAAACGAAAATAGCTAATGGCAATTTTCTATACCACTGAGAAACTACACAGCATTCTTGACAAATCAACATAACTAGCTTTTCCTATTGATTTTGTTAATACAATATTATTAGGATTAAAACTTAAATGAATAAAGATGTGAATCCCTCTGGTAAAGAAAATTTGCTGAAAGGTTTAATACTCTAACACAGTTGTTATTGTGGCTATAGACAGCTCTAAAAATCTAACACTCTAAAGCCCCTCAGTGCATTAGTAAACCTGTCTGGAAGCATTAACACTTGAAAACACAAAAAAATTATGTTTGTAGAGGTTAAATCTATAATGTAAGCAGTTTTTTTTACATATATTTTATTTCATTTAAATATTATAATAATAATATTAAATTGCCTAAAGAAAAATATTTGCCATTTGCATTAAATTGGATTCAAATTGTGATTTCAATTGTAATTAATTGTGTAGCCCTAGTGGCGTAGAGTCTCAAATTGAACAAAGAATGCTCTAGCATCGCATAAAACGGTTATTGTCAGGACTATTACTGGAAGTGGTTGTGATGGGAAGGCATTCAATTCTTTTTTACTTTTAAAGTGAATGTTTGTAGCTCACATGACCACAGCTGAATCAACATGTATGAATGGGGCTTTAAAGGTACATGTTTGGTTTTTCTATAGTTTATATGTTTCTTAAAGCATTCATTGTTTTCCATTTCTAACCTTGTCCTTACTAACATGTTTGTGAATTAGAAAAGTCACATGGATACACAGTAATATGGTCAATAGTTCATTTTATTAGCTCAGTGGTTCTCAAACTGCGGTTCAGGTACTTGGTCTCTTTAAAAGTGCACTCAGGAGTCCTTAGTAAGTGGTAGAGGGATATACATTTTGACCTGGTTTGACTTTATCTAGTCGTAATTTGACCTGTAATAGTCTTTTTTTAGTAGACCTGGTTTAGTCCTTAACTGTTTAGATCTATTAGAGCGACGTTTAAGAACCACTGCGTTAGTTTATTTGTTTAATTTACATTGTCAAACCCTGCCATCTAGTGTAGTTATGATGTAACTACAATCATCTAAAACTAGTCTCATGCAATTTTAAATTATATATTGTGAACTAAATTTCAAATCTACCCACCTCTAATTGGTCCAGTTGCAACCTCAGGAGATCAGCCCGCCCCCCACAGCCAACCTGGACCGATCCAACGACAAAGTGTACGAGAACGTGACGGCTTTAGTCAAAGCCGTGATCGAAATGTCCAACAGGATTCAGCCGGCAGCACCCGAGGAATATGTCCCTATGGTCAAGGTAAAGTACCATTGTGTGTCAAGGAAATAAACGTTTATTGTTGCTAATATTTTATATATTAATACTAAGATACTGTATGTGTGTTTTTAGGATGTTGGTTTGGCTCTGAGGACACTGTTAGCAACTGTGGATGAGACAATACCAGTGCTACCAGCCAGTACACACAGAGAGGTAAATGTGCATTCTTTTGTGCATTTGTGTTGTATGCTTCACAAAATGAAAAGTGAGCTACAACTTCTTTATTGATTGACTAGTATCTAAACATTGTGACCTAAGCCTATTGACTTCTAGTTATCTAGTTATCATCTTCTGGTTTGTCTGTCTTTCTCCTGACTATGCTGACAGCTATCAACCACAATGCAAAATGAATGCAAAATGTATTTTGTGTTTTATTTATTTATTGACACAAAGATACAGATCATTTTTCTTAAACACAGTATTTGCTATTGTATGTCTTCTTTATAGATTGAGATGGCCCAGAAGCTGTTGAACTCTGATTTGGCCGAGTTGATATCAAAGATGAAACTGGCCCAACAGTATGTCATGACAAGGTACACAGAAACAAACCAACACTACATGTTACTGAATTACTTTAAAGTTGTATTTCTTACGTGATTGTTTCAATTCTTCAGTTTACAAAAGGACTACAAGAAGCAGATGCTAATGGCCGCTCACGCTCTGGCCGTCGACGCCAAGAACCTGTTGGACGTCATTGACCAAGCACGGCTCAAGATGATCACCCAGTCCCGCCCACATTAGACACTACACTTTTCACAGAAAGAACAAACTTTTTATTTAAATACAGGAATCCCAAGAGTCCGATGTGAGCCATGGCAATAATCAAAGACTGCTTCCTTTTTTGAAACACTTAATGCTTCCTCTGTTTTGGTCGCAGTGATCGTTTTTGTACTTTTTATTAAGAGAAAGGCTTCTCTCCACTATTATGTAGGTATTATTAGAGATGAATTTTAAAATCACAAATTGGTCTATTTTAACCATCACAGTTTTCAGAATTTCTCCAAAATGCTGTGGACATGTGTGGCTCACGGTGTGGACACTTGAAATCACAGACCTGAAGATGCAACACCGCATGTATGTAACAACTGGAAGTGAGGAGCCAGATGACAATTAAGAGTTGTTAAAACGTGCATTTTATATTATTAATCATTTTTAATATCTGCAGCCTTACATGTGTTTGTCTATTATGTGAAAAGTATATAATTAATGTACAGTCTCATAAATGTCATATTTTGATGTCATCATTGCTTCTATGAATTTCACTCAAACATGGGGGAAACAAAAGCATAGCTCAAATAAAAACAGTGATAATGTTAAATTAACTGCGCGGAAATGTGGCGATGAAAATATATTTTTGAAATGCTATGACAGCTTTCATTTCATCAAGTCAGAGAAATGAATATTAATAGAGGGAAGGTATGATTTTTTTTACAAATGATGTTATACCTTAATTCATTTTGTAAACTCGAGTTAAAGAATTAGCTTTTTTACATCTTGTTTTTACAAATTTAATTTCAAACTTTACAGATGAAGGATCTAATTAGTTGTGTTTGATACTATCAGGAACAATTACAATTGCTGGTCCATAAATTCAATTAAATAAACACAGTGAAAACACCAAAATGGTCCAGTCGTTCTGACCCTTAACAAGAGTTAGTTTAAATCTGACCTGAGGATTCATTCTGTTGTATAGCTCCTACCATAGACTACTGTGTGAAAAGAACCATGAGTTTTACAACTATCATGAAACTGAATATTTCTGACAATACTGAATAAATATACTGAATTTTTTTTATTTAGTTCAAGTTGATCCATTCAAGGCCTCTTCAGTTCTCCTGCAGATGTGTTATCTCACCTTCAGTCACTGAGTAGGTCTTCCATGGAACTACATTAAGCTGTTGGCCCTGTTATAGCTCCTTACCTGCACCACCGGCTCAGGGACTTCTCCAAATGCTTTGCACTATTGTATTTAAATATTAACTTAATGACACTTCTATAGAACTATGAATGTTATGAATGTGAATATGAATATCCATAGTAAACATCAGTGAAAGAGGTTGTGTACACAAGTATCTTAGTGTGTAGGCAGAAGTTTTACAGATGTGGAAGTAAAAAAAAAAAAAAAAACTACACATACGGTGGTGGTGTCGATAGATATGGTTGGATCTGATATAAAGACCTTTCATACACAACACATATATTGTCATTATGTTTTACATTTTACCAACAGGTCCTTGCAGCATCTGGCTGTATTTTTTCTGTATTCCCCTCCCTGGGCTATACACACACAAGAATGCACAATACTATGCACAGTTGAAAATCAAGGAAATAAAACAAACTAGAAAGCGCTCAGAGAGAACAGACCTCTGCCAAGGTTGCTAATTTCCCCTATATGCACTCTTAAAACATGTTGCAGCTATAGCAGCTGTACTGCAACAGCTGCACTGCAACAGCTGCTCCTTAGTTTTTAATTATTTATTTAAAAATTTTGAATCCCAAAATGTTCTTCGGTGTGTTGAGACTTGCATGAGGAACAAATGAGAGCAATTTCAGCCAATTCTTTTTTTGAATGTGCGAGTTACAGGCCAAATACCTGTTTGGTGCGGGATTACATTTTTCATAACAGTATGATATTTAATTGTATTTTTACTCAGTTAATTCATATTCAAGTGGCTACAGGCTAGCCTTGGCTAGACCCTTGGTCAGGTCTCCATGGAACTATGAATGGTCCGATCCAAGTTAAACAGCATTTAAAGGTGGGTACACAAAAAAGCAAAAAAGTCAACTTTTTAATAAAAACCTGTCATCTAAAGAAACCCTGATTATTCTTGGTCCAAATTTTGAGGGTGATGACCTGATTACTTTTAAACCACAACATTGTACTAAGACGCACACACGAGCAGACCTATGCCATGGTAGCCAATTTCCCCTAAATGCACTCTTAAAATTAAGTTAAAAATTGAACTTTGAAATATTAAAAAGGTGGCTGTTTATCTGAACAAAAAGTGGAAAGCCCGGTCTACCTGTGGTATCCAGCTATGACCAGGTTGGAATCAAGTCACAGCAGGAAGCCTCAATGAATGAAATTCTGGCTCCACTATTTACCAGTTATAAACAGAACGTGCAATTTAATGGTCATCAAATCAGTTATTTGGTATCAACTGCATCAAAATAGAAAGTTAGTTTTTTTTTTAACCAGACTTAAAAAAGTGACCTGTATTGTAACCATTAACCACCATTTGTTTAATGAACTCTGCAATCACTTTTTCATTGAACACTTACTTCTACTGGGGTATAACTCAAGCGCAACAGACTACTTGGAGTTCTCCAGCAAGTAGTATTTAAAACTTTCGTATATATACACACCCCAGGACAATTTAGTGTCAACAGAAATGCCAATCCCTTGCTACAGCACAAGAGTAACTGACCAATAAAGATTAGACAGCAGACGTTTTCTTTTTTTATTGTGTTTTTACAAAAACATCGAGTTAATCAAAGAGACCAAAGCCCATGTCTTCGTCGGACTCCTCAGACTCGTCCTTCTTTTCTTCTTTCTTCTCTTCCTCTTTGGCTGCAGACAAAGTAGGATCAATTACTACAAAAACGTTGACTCAAAGCTGTAGTACCTGATGTTTAACATAGAAGACTTTGAGACCCTCTGTGGGCGTTCCTCTAAGGGCTTTTGTTTTTTCAACCAACCACACTTCCACAGTAAGAGCGCTCAAATAGATTGAAGCATTGTTTATCAAGAACTGGAATCCATGAGGAATAGTGTGATTTATTAACGTACAGATTATTCACAGCCATTTTGATTAATTAGCTCTAAGACCACTGTTATTCTGACACTTTAAGGTTACTCTAGATAACCACGCCCACTCCAGAGTTCAAAATGTAATAAGCAGTTAATCCTACGCCTCAACAGTTAAAGGATGCATTACCTGGTGCGTCTCCACTTGCGGGAGCAGCTCCAACAACAGGGGCCGCAGCTGGAGCGCCACCTCCGACGCCAACGTTACTGATCAGACTGCCGATGTCAATACTGGACAGAGCCTACAACATACCAATGTAAAGTAATTTATGCATTTTATAACAAAGGCCTTTTCTGTACATTTCTCATCATTACACTGACACTTTCACAACATATTTGGAGCCAACGTTTAACAAGTGAAGCGAGGGCTACAAAACAATAGATAAGTTCATGAAATACATTTTATAGAAGCATTGGTTTAGAGCTTGACTGTATAGTGCGGACCTGAATCCAGGGGTCTTACCTTGGCAAAAAGACTGGGCCAGAAGGGCTCTACAGTGACACCGGCAGCCGAGATCAGCGCATTCAGCTTGTCCTCCTAAAATGGGAGAAGATATGATATAACAAAACAAAAATCATACAAGTTTTTAGCTCAGGAGATAATGCAATAGTATGAATGAAACTGCCATCAAAATCAAATAACCCACCATCATTGGGTACTTCTATCAAACTAGCAACAGCCATTGAAACGTGAAAATAGGTTAGAGTAGCTCTGTGATTGTAAGTACTAAGGCTAAATAAAAAGTCAGACTAGAACTACATGTGTATAGCCGGTGTGCTGTAGTAACACCAACGTTTGTCAGTAGTCAACAAATCTGCCGCCATTTTGCCTTCGGACAGGGATTGTTTTAATGGTTTTATTATAATAAAGTCTCTAATTAAACGTGAACTTCTATCTCAAATTAACATTGTTTAGGGTTGCATTTAATCTGACAGCAGTGTGTTTTGGAGATGAACTGGCAAAGCGAGAAGTCAGCCCAATGTGTCCACCCGATCGGTGCACTTACGGTGACTGTGACTTCATCGTCGTGGAGGATCAGAGCAGCGTAAATGCAGGCGAGCTCAGACGTGGAGGCCATTGTAGATGTTGGTTTTTATCGTAGTAGTGGCGGATGCCTAAATTTGACGGTGCTAGTCGCCGGATTGCGGGCCTTAGCTTCGGATGAAGAACCAAGCACCTTAGGCACGTTTCCTTCCTACAGCGGAAAAAGGAAGAAGAAAGGCGGGAGCTTTGTATTTATATCGTACGTCAGCCCGCCGTTCTCGAACGTCAGGACGTAAACACGTGACGTCGGACGCTTATACTACTTTTGAATAAAAAAAAAATATATATATTAAGAATAGATTCAAAACTGGCACGATTCACCTATATTATTAAGTATTAAATGATCCTAAATATGTTAATTGCATCAGGGAGACGCCACAAAACATATCAAAGTCAATGCTTTAATTTAATTTTAAAACACAAACATTACAAAAAAAATTTAATAACTGGCAAATAAACTGACTGTATTTTCACAGTAAATTGTCTTACACTGTGCACATGTCAAAACATCATACAATTCTTCAAATTAAACAAATAACACTTCCTCAAATCAACCGTTTCCTTTCACTTGGTCCATGTCTACTTCATTAGGTGGTAGGTTTAAAGTAGACAAAACAGGCTATCAGTTCAAACATGTCACCCATTTGGCACAAACAGCAGGAATACTCGAGCCGGTAGAGAAACAAAACCAGCATTAGTATAAAATGTTACTCTAAATTGGTGATAAAGGAATATCTAAAGCTCCATTGTGGAATGTTGTCAACTCAAAAATTCCCCTTGTACCATCCAAACCACTGTAAATGTTGTATAACTGAAATAAAACCAACTGTAGAAGCAACCAGCAAGAGTGATTGAACTATGTTGCGACAGTAATGATTTGTTTGTTACATAAGTGGTCCCTTCAAAAAATGCTTCAAATCAAAAAAGTTCTGAGTAATAAAATCTGGTGGAAAAAAAGCAAAAATAATCATTAACCAATATCTTCATAGTGGACCTGTGTCATTTGTGTCACATGATTTATGCCCAATAATATGTGATGGCACCTGTAGGCCAACACCACTGTAGGCCCTTCAGTCCTTGTGAGGTTTTCTTTTGGGGGTTTCATCATAGGATACTCCATATTCATTTACTCTTGTCTTGTCCACTGGATAAAGCCTGTAAAAGGGTTTAGAGTAAATTATACTTTAACGTTTAAATCTTTACCATCTGAAGCATGAGTAATGATCAAATGTACTGTACCATCTCTGGTAAAGGTAAATGAGAAACACAACATCATCCCGGAAACAGGCCAGTCTGTGAGACGTTGGCATTGTGATGATGAAGGCAAAGACATCATCGATGAATGTGTTAAAAGCCTGTAATGAACATATAATGAACAAATCACTTTTAAAGTAGGAACATGAATGAATGTGAGTCGTGAATAAGTAAAACAGTGCCCACCTTGTACATAAATGCTTTCCAAGGCAAATGGGCCACAGATTTGAGCTAGTGAACACAGAAGTAAAAAAACCTTTCAGTGCAATGCTATACATAAATACTGACATATAACTATTGTTTAGACGAGACATTTTAATAAAATAAAGCTTCTTATTCTGGAGGCTGTATTTGCCAGAACTGAACCAACCTTATAATTGACAAATAGTTGAGGAAGCATGAAGAGAAAGCCAAACGCGTACACACCTGTAACAAAAACATACATTTGGACATGTTTTGACAATATAGTGTCTTTTACAATGTTCACAATGTGCCAGAGAAAACTTACCATTCACCAAACTATTAATTAACCACGAGTACCAACTAAAACAGAGGAAAAATAGTTTAGCAGTGAGATACTATTTATTTAGATCATGTAAAACAGGCTATTACCTCTTATAACGAAGGAAAATAAGCGCATAGACAGCTCCTCCAATACACAATGGGTAGAGAAGATAAGAGAGATACTTCATAGCCTAAGTAACATACAAAGAACAAATACATTTATAAATGACCCCCAAAAATGTAATATTATCTTCATGGTGATCAATGTAACAACTTTACCAGAGTATCATACTCTTCTGTTCTTTTTTCTGATTCATCAAGCTTCCCAAACTGTCAAAAGAGAAGCCGTTTTTACAATCATGTCTGTGTAGAAACTAGTCCAATAACAAAAACATAAAAGTGAAATTATTGACACTTACCAGGAATGATGGTTTGCCCCCTTTCCAGAAAATCTGAATCTTAAATGCTTTTTTCACCTTCCACACCTTTTAACACACAAAGATTAACACAATGAAATGCCATAATAAAAGCTCTACATTACGAATTATTAGTAAAAAAAAACAACATGCTTACTTCAATGATTGACCCAACACCCGCTGGGATGAGGACAAGCAGGCTGGTCTGCTCATCAAACAAATACAGGAAAATGACTATTGTGCTAAAACATCTCCACAGCACTGGAAAACAACAACAGAATAGTAAGCACTGTTTGTAACCTTTTTGCAAACGTCCAGAAGATGGCGGAGTCTGTTGCTGCTCTACTAGTTCATTAATCTCAACTGTTAAGCATTTATTTCAAATGTACAGTATGAAGGCAGAACCCACCAGCTTTGCTTGACATTCCCACCATGCTCTTCTTATGCTTCCAAAAGCTGATGTCATTTTTAAAAGCCAGGAAGTCAAAAAGAAGCTATAACGATAGAAATAAAATATTCAATTTTCATAGACGTTATTTCAATTGTTTTTTGGGCCATAACAGACTGAAGCTTACATGAAAGGCAGCTACAAAAAAGGTCAAAGCCAAGAAATAGAGGTTGGTGTCCACAAAGATCCCTTTAATCTCATCTGCATCTTTCTCTGTGAAACCTGCGCCACACAAACTCAGTAGATCACAATCTCAATGTTATAACTTCCTACATATGAATTTGTCTGAGCATCTATGTGCAAGACCAACCCACCAAACTGCTGCAGAGAGTATACAGCATCTTGCATGTGGATCCAGAACCTCAGTCTCCCCAGTGAGATAGAGTAGTACGAGATGGTCAGTGGTAGCTCAGTGGACGTATTGTTAATCTCCTAAATCACAAACGGACCAATGGTGAACCAAGCATAAAAATGTCATTCACAAAAAGTTTTCAATAAAACTACAGTCAGTCATTATCACTGACAAACCACATAGAATCTAAATGATACAAATACATTTACTTTGTGCTTGAGTGTACCCTAATAGCAGAGTGTTAATAAAGCATTTACTTTCTGCTTATTCCTGTTAATTGTCAGATTGTGAATGGAGTCTATCCCAACTCTGGACAATTTCCACAGCCAGGCACAGAGACACAATCACCAATTATTCTCATTCTCAGACATTCCCCCCTTACTGTTAATCATTAATGTGCTCACCATAAGGTCCTTGACCCGGTTGCTGAGCTCATCAACAAACAGCAGAGGTAGATACACCATGTTCTTGCCATTTTGAAATCTATACACAAACATAATGTCATATCAATTTATATAATACAATATATATAGAACAAATAAACCAATTGGTTCATTTTTGTTTGGATTATTCTCTACAGCTTACACTCTGAGGTATCTGTGGACATCACTTGGCAGGTACGCTCTGTCAAATATGAAATGATCTTCTACAATGTTGAGTGTCAAACGTGAACGCCAGTGAGAAACTGGGTGATCTGAAGGAGAAGAGGGTCCTTTAGCGCCCCCTGCTGTGAGTTTAGCATCATCCTTTTTTCTCTGCTGGGACTCCTTCACATCCTTTCAAGACCATAAAAAAAACATAATGCATTGAATGTTCTGTACCATCAACCAACAAATAGAAAAAGTACAAGTAAGAGATGTACCTGTTTCTGATCCTCTCCTGCTATAAGAGAGATCTCACGAGGTTTGGGTACCATGTATGTGGTGAGCTGAGCCACCATATGCACCTGTTTCAGGTCTTGCCAAGGGTTCAAACCATTTTGATGGACAAATATAAGGGCATATAATGTTCCATTGTTACGAGTCTTCTTTGGGAGGGAGACATTTATCATCCTGTAGGGTAAATGTACGGATGATTTCAGAGGAACGGTAACCAAAAACATGTAAAAAAAACTAAATATTATCCATTAACTTGAATATGAAGTGAGTTAAACCCAATCCTATTTTATTAAATGTGGTGTGTCTTATTCATTGCTTTCTTAAAAGATCCAGCCGAGTCTTGAACAGATGTTGTGGGTTCAATGGTAGCACTACAAAAAACTAAACCAACCTTTCAAACTTTTTGCTAATGTCAAAGTCCTCTTCTTTGTGGATCAGAGTATGTCCTCCCTCTGCATTGGGCCGCAGTGAAGTATAGATGCTGAGCTAATGAATGAAAACATTATTATATTAATGAATAAAGTATTTTCTAACTAACCCAATTATGGTGGTACCTGCAGTTTGGGTTTTCCAGCCAGGAAGGGTGTGATACAGTTGCCACTTTTGGGGTCATCACAGGGTTTGGTGTAGACTATCCCGTACATGACCCAACAGGTGTGCAGCACGTACACCACAAACACCCCAACAATCAGAGTAGTGAAGGAGGATTTGAGGAACATGATGTCTTTATTTTGTGTTCTCTCCCTGGGTTATCTGTGTTGAAAAGCCACACATCTGGAAGAGAAAATAATATATATAAAGTTCAATATAAACCGGCTCCATCTATAGATTTTACTTGATATTTAGTGGCCATATCTTTCTGACATCAATTTACTGGACTGTTCAAACCACAAAATGTTTCAGCTTGACATACAATGTTTTATCTCATAGATGATGTTTTTTGCAACATTAAAAATTATTTTCAAAGTCTAGTTTTACTTTAGAGAGTTGTAACCTAATATACATAGCAATATAATAGCAATGTAATACTGATAGCAATCTCATAGTTGCATTGAACACGTACGTTGCAAAGCTGGGGCAAAAAAAATCTCTCAGAAGATAACTTAAATCATCCATCCTGCAAACATATTAGGTCTTATATAACCCAATCTAATAATAAACAATTTAATACGATATTATATCATGTTATATCTGCTCATATGTTTAGGCTGACGTGAAGTTTAACATACCGGTGTGTGGTGTGGCGGCTGGCACTGACAGGAGGACACTCTCAGCGGGACCATTGGCTGATGCCTCTCCATTCACTCCCACGCTGTTAAACACGATATCATGGTGTATTTAAATCCATGTACAACTCGAAATCTAAAGGCATTTCCTCTATACTCCGCAGCGCTTTATACCGAGGACCAAACAGGGGGAACAATCATAGTCAAAGCGTGAGGAGCGTCTGTATTTTTATTTCCGCAGTTCGTTTCCGGGTTGGGTTGTTGAACGGGAGTAAAATACCGCGAGATTTCACGTGACTATACAAAAAGCTTGCTCTAAAAATATGAAATAGTGTGGGCGAATATATTTTAAACCATTTATTACTATTGAGCAGCAGAGCATTTTACATTAGTAGTGCAGTTTTACTCTTGAATTTGTGTTGTCTTTTATTATTATTATTATTATTATTATTATTATTATTATTATTATTATTATTATTATTATTATTATAGGCTAATGATGAGAAAGGTTAAAAAAGACATATGAATGAATGAAATAGACTTCTGCAATGTAGGTTGAAATTCCTTAATTAAAATATGTAAATAATTTCCTATATTAGTCAGATAACAAAAAAACACCTTGTAGCCTATCTTATCCCAAAGCCTTAGTCTGCATAATTTGTGTGACTGGGATAAACTTATCAATATGGCAAAGTTTTTAATTGCCCATGGGCTTAAAACTTATTTTAGACGTTCATTTCTATGGCTCCCTGAAGGACCATAAACCAAAATGAAGAGAGCAGCAGTCCCAGATCCTGCGCCCTTGACCCCAGTATTAATAAAGTCTACCTGAGAGTGCTTTCATGTGACATTGACCTGAGGTAGTTGACCATGAAGGTGAAGTGGCCTCTGTGTCAACATACTCTTCAAATTTACCCACATACTCGGCTCCCAAATGACTGTTTGCCGTCAAGAGGAGGGCACCTAAACGCTGCATATACAGTAGCTGTGAATTGAGTGCAATCATCCCGGGAAGTGCTCTGTGGGCAAATTTCCCAGCTGAACATTGCTTCATAAATCTGCGAGTGGATATTATTGGAGTTTCTGTGTCAACCGTGACCCTGCCTGCATGTCTTTGAGCATTCTTTTAGAGATGCTTTTCCATTCTTTTTCCACATGTGCATCAATGACTCCATCCGATTCATATATGTCATATGGCCTATACACCTGACCATTGTTCAGTAAGGAGGAGATAAGACTTCTATAAAGCTCGACGTCAAGGACATCCTTCTAAAATGGAATGAAATTACACACACTGTAGATTTTTATACATTGAATTAACACACCCCATTGTCTTAAGTAAAAAGTTATATTCTGTGTGACACTTTCCTTTACAGAATATGCCACATGTGGTTATGCAGGCACACTGTTACACCTACCTTTGGGCCCTAATCCCCCATTGAAAATGCAGGCTGTACATAACCAAGACAAAACAAAACTTTAATGACTACATTAGATCTCACATCAGACAAAACCTCTGGGCTTAAACCACAGAAAAGAACATTTCTATAAACGTATACAAGTACATTGCATTAATTCAAAATCAAGAGAAACTATAAAGCAAAAAGTAATACATTAATCAAAAAATGACACAGTATAAAATACATGAAAAAAGGGGAGAGAACTTTCTTACTTCAGGAGTGAGTAACTATCTCCAGCCTATCTCTGTATAGAGGTGTACTCATTCTCTTCCCTGCGGAGACCCAGCAGTCACATACATTAGCTAAATGACTGAATTCATGTCCCCACTGAGCAGACAGAGATCCTCGGGCTGGTTTCACTAACTGTTCTTTTGGTTGAAGATTGAAGGTGACCACACTTTTGTTGCTGTAATGGTCTCTTAAATCTCAAGTCCCTTGTTGGGAAATTATGATCTGATAATTCATCTTCTAATCCACTTTACTTCGTACTTTTAGATACTCAGAGATATTACATTTGGAAATTTACCGTCTTTGAGACAGAGAGCTTAAATCAGGTTTCTTACTCACTGCAAAAATGATGTTAAAAAAATACAATTTACTCTCCCTCTTCCAATGTTGAGTGATGAGAATAATAGACATGAGCTCTGCCAAAAAGTATTTTAAGATGATCTAACTTATATATTTGAATTGTTGAACTAATGGATAGTGTCTTGGCTTCTTTATTAAGTACTTTATGCATTGCATTCAACATTTTAGGCATTGACAAATCTAAACTAGCAGCAGCTCATTTGCTCTAGTAGCCATACTGTTTAGCTCACTTGGTTACACTGATTCTGACTTGTCCTGTATTTTTTTAGATAAACCTGCTGAAATTCTAAGCATCAGAATGAAGACGAAAGGTAATTTAAGTGACATGGTGTTGTACTTCCTTTTTATACCTCTAGGGGGCATAGCTGCTCTATTTATAAGCCACCTTAACTATTCTGATACAACCTGTCTTTCTGTCTGTCTGTCTGTCTGTCTGTCTGTCTGTGTCCTTCCTGGATACACTGTGAAGATCTATAATCACCACTCGGCATGTTTCCATCAACATCCATCACTCTTTATGGAGTTTCTCAGTCAGGGGTGCACAGAAAAGCAACGCTTGGAGGGGAGTGGAGAAAGACAGCCTTCCAGTCAGGGACATAGAGAAGGCTTTATTTCCAAATGACCTCCCGAATGATACAAGGAATGTGTCCCTGTCCACACATTTTCTATCACATTCTGGAGACGTTCACCGGCAGACATTAGCGCACTGCAGCTGGAGAAAAAGGCCTGCTGATCAGCTGAGTTTACTGTTTTGAATAAACTGTTTCTGTGCAACAATATTAATAATAAAAAAACTTTGGTGACCTGGTTGATTTGAATTCCCCGTGTTGCTGAGGTTCCAGGACCATCAAGTTGATGTTCCAGGACTAACACTGAAGTTGTTGGTTTTGGCAGGATTTTAACTGGTTAGAGTTTGGGTATGGGCCATGGTTAGTGTGTTATATCGGTCTTTGTGTCTGGTTAATGTTAGAGCCAGAATATAAAGTGGTTAAGATTAGGGCCAGGGCCATGGTTAGGGTTATTAAAGTTCATAGAAAAGAGGGTTCTGGACCAACAACTAGAGTGGTGGTCCTCAGCAACACGCGCTAACCCCCAAACAAGACGATATTCTTATTTTAGAGCAAGCTTTAGAGCTTTACACTCTAAAGCTACACTTTCACTATACAAAGGAGGAGTGTACCTAACGGTAAGATGGGCTGGGCAGACTCCACTCAGAAAGTTTGTGTGTAGACTGGCCCAAGAATTGGACCCACAATCATCTTCAAAAAACCTAGGATAATATCGCTGCCAATAACGGGCTGCTCATGTAATTACTTATTCTTTTACTATTACTAATACAAAAATGAATGTATCTGTTTTGGTGTGTAAAACTCCAAACATATCATCTCAAGAGCATTGATTTAAGTGACCCAGAATGACATGTATGTACAACACTGTAGAGATAAGGTTAAAATCACTGGAGTAGACCCCTTTAGGCTAGACATCCTTCATCAAGTCAGTGCCTTAAAAGGGAGGCACTGGTCATACTCTACTGAGCAGCAGCA
Organism: Philypnodon macrostomus; assembly: GCA_036025475.1. NCBI lineage: Eukaryota > Metazoa > Chordata > Actinopteri > Gobiiformes > Eleotridae > Philypnodon > Philypnodon macrostomus. Next base: position 18,987 of record JAVQKC010004962.1, read on the forward strand.
TAACCCGAGACTGTGACGTGACAGTGGGTGTATCTGAAAAAACAGCAAACACTTCAATAACAGTAAAAAAGCCAGCATGCCCTCCTCTCGTCTCAATCAAAGTGGTACACGTTGGAAATATAGGGCCGACGTAAAGTGAAGTGAATGCATCTCATTTAAATGCTAATACATCTTCAATGCAGGAATCAAGGCAACGGCAACAAGTTGGAAGAATATGGGATATATCAGCGAGACAGTGCACCGAGCCACATACCTCCCATAAAAATCTTTTATTTCTACATGCATCTTTTTTGGCCGGCAGCGTTGCATAAATACACGTTGAGCACTGTTCTGCACTGTGGGCTGACTGAAAATCATTACCGATGTTGTTTTCTTCCCAATCACACCCGCTTTATACGGCTCCAGAGCTGTTTGTTTTGTACACAGTGCCTCCGCCTGCAATCCTGTCTTACTCTTAAAACAATGATATACAAATGAACTGTGTATTATGGGTAGTATAAGCAGAGGTGGGTAGAGTAGCCAATAATTTCACTACAGTAAGAGTACCATTACTTCAAAATAATGTTACTCAAGTAAAAGTAAAAAGTACTCATTCATATAATTACTGGAGTAAGAGTAGAAAAGTACTGGTGAAAAAACTATTCAAGTCCTGAGTAACTGTTTGAGCGTAATGTCAGATTATTTGTTTAATTTTGTGGTACTCGGGCAAAAAATAAAATAAAACAATAATAAAGTAAAATAGTAATATTTTAATAATATATAACATTATATTAATAATTTTAATAATAATTAATAAGAATAATATCTATAATATTAAAAAAATACATTTTTCACATAAATCTGTTCTTACATGACACACGGAGGTGGATAAAAGTACTCTTACTCTTTCTAGATTTCCAAGATTTTACTCAAGTAAGAGTACAGTTACTTCAAAATATTATTTTTATTTTTTATAGTTATTTTTAGATTTTATAGTAAATGTAAAAAGTATTGTGCAGTAATGGAGTACAATTTATTTAAAGAGTTACTCAAGTAAATGTAACTGAGTACTACCCAACTCTGAGTATAAGTTTTGTATTTAATTAACTGCATTCCCGAGTGTTTGGATATATTTAGTTTGATTGTAAATTCTGCCAAAAGTGGTTATGTTTAATTTGTCTGTTCTGTTTTAAACCCTTAAATATTTTGGCTCCACCCCCTTCTCCATTTTTTTTATTAATTGTATTTTTTCTAGTTCCCCATAACTTTTACATCTATCTTTGAATCCTGTCCTCTTTTCATTTCCCCCAGTTCTAAAACAGCTAAATACTAATCAAGTTTCTTAGGCCATCACAATATTGATAGTTTGGTTTTCTGGGGCCAGGTACTTCACGTTGCTTGTATGATTTTGTTTTTAGTAGTGGTCGAAGAGGCCAAAGATGTATCAATATTTATTTGACAATGAACTCAAGTAGTCCGCTGGTTGCCATCTGTCAAAACCAGTGTAATTATGCTCTATTTCATGGCATTTGCAGCCTGTTTAGCCTACATATAGTTCTTTGTCGTTGTTATTTCTAATTCCTTCAGTCAGACACTTCTTTCTCTGGTCCTATCTGAATCTTGAACCTCTTTCCATCAGTCTTGGAGCTTCATCCTCTGTCTCTGTCACTCCGCCCCTGTACTGCTCCATCGTTCTCATTCTCGGGCCCACGTCTGCAGCCGCCCGCGCCCTGTCAACCCCTGATCGAGTGAGCCCAGAAGTTAGTATTTGGATATACCCTTGTACTGTCCTCCAAGGTTAACCACAATATGCACACATTGACCTCTCTATGGATGCCATTTCCTCTAACATTTATAGCTTTTTGCAGGTGTTTGACATGCATGGCTTATAATGTATAGCCTACATCCATTACTGCAGAATTACCTATGTGAGTGAGTGTGTGAGTGTGTGAGTGTGTGCATACATATAAGCATCTGTGACCCCCTCCCCACAAAAATGTCAAGGTTTTGTTTTATGCAATGTCATTGGTTATTTTCAGGGATATATATTTTAGGTTTAGACGTGGTTTAGTCCTGGTATGGTCTTTTTTATTTACAACTGATTTCAGGTTTAGTCCTAGTTTAGTCCTAGTTTTAGGTTTAGTCCTAGTTTAGACCTGGTTTAGTCTTGGTTTCGATCTGGTTTAGTCTTTACTAATATCAATCTTTGATGTAGTCTAGGTTTAGACCGGGGTAATCCTGTTTGCTTCCTTTTTTTAGTCCTGGTTCACACATATCTAGGTGTTTATCTAATTTATTTAATAACTGCATTTTTATTTTGTAAAACTAGCCCTGGTTAAATTTTTGTTTACACTATTGTTTATTCCTATATTTAGACATGCTTTAGCCCTGGTTTATATGTTCTACGACCAGTTAAATAAGCCTAACAACACCCCTGATAATATGTCTCCAATTGCAAGCTTTGAGAAAGACAAAGGGTATAGGAACGAATGCAAGGTGGGGAATGATGGGCATTGGTTCGTTTGAGTTGTCAGCTATCTGTTTTAGCGAAGACCAAAGCTATAGCAGCAAAGTCACCTCCGGGCACAGCATCAGGAACTCTTCAAAGCACCAAGCCAACTTTGTTCTCCGCTATTTTGTCCATTCGCTGTACCAAGTGAAAGAGGAGGTGTGAAATATGCAGTGGTGCGCTCTGTATAGGACACAACAATGAGAATTTCCTGAGCAGAAAGATCTTACTCTTCACTGCTTCGGTGTTGTTTGTTGTTGTTTGTGGTTGTTGTTAGTATAGATAAAGGAATGGTTGGCTTTTTCCATTTTGATGGTGATTGTTTTTTTAGTGGATCTAAGATGATATGATTTTTCAATTACATAATATTGCAAAAAGTACTACAAATACAAAAACTTCAGCTGACATATGTGGATTTTATACCACTGTCAGATATAAAGGTTCTGTGCTTATATGAAAATAGCATTTACCCCTCAACTAGTAAATTCCTAGTCTGGGCACTTTCATCAGGGACAATGCCTTGGTGGAGCTCTGTTTGCTCCAGGTGTACGTTTCAATCAATCTAAATTATTTATAGATCACATTTAAAAATAACCACTGTTGACCAAAGTGCTGTACATAACTCTACAATACAATATAGGATGGTTATAATACCAGGCATTTCCAAAAGGATTATGAAGCCAACCATTAAAATATACCAGCTTTAGTAACCTATTGACCATTTGGGCCTGAATTGTTTGGGCAGTAAACTATTTCAATTTGAGTTAAAATGATACTCTTTTATGGTGCTATATTTGCTTGATTTCAAACAATGGCAACACAACATGCATTTTGAATCACATAAGCCATTGATATACTTTTAGGTGCCACTGTATGCTGCCCACAAGACAATGGAAATTCATGTCTCTCCATGGGCTGCATGATCTAAACTTTATAGCTTGTCTCTAGTCAATCAGATCTTTTGGGTGGTGCAGTCCTACAAAAAAAGAGACTGCAGTCAATACATGAAATAATGGATACACGCTTCAATGGGCCTGAGATTTCACACAGCGTTTTATGGGCAGTTTGATGTATTTCTGGAAACAAAAACGTGTCTAAAATCAATGCAATAAAATTGAGTGAGATCAGTGTGGCGTACCAATGGGTCTTTTGCAGACACGTGACTGACTGGTGTCCCAGCTCCATCTTGGAGGGGATCACGGCAGGTCAAACTAGGCCTAACAGCAACAACCGCGACACGATTGCCTCAACAATAGCGATATTCAGCATAAAAAAAGCAGAAGTCAGTGAGAAACGTAAATGTACACCCAGGACCAGTATTAGGTTGACTAGATAATAATGGACCAAATGAAATGAAGCAGAAAACGGCAGAAAACAGTACTCTATTTCCACCAACATCAAACACGGACATGATCTGCTCTTACTTTTACGGTGACAGTGACTAAATCTTTCAAAATGATTTAACTGTAAATCCTGGAGGCTCATGGGCATAACGTGATACTTATCTTGTTAAAACGTGATGTTATCTCCTTAAAACGTGATAGGATCTTGTAAAACCGTGATAGTTATCTTGTTAAAACGTGATGCAGTTTCAATTATTCACACACAGTTGTCAGTTTTACGCTGCCGTATGAAATAACCTATTGACCTGGGAACCATTTTGAGATGGACACATGAAAGTCAGTGTTGGCTGCATGTGGTCAAGAAGACAAAAAGGCAGGGCAATATTCAATTTGATGATTCACATGTGAATTCAACCATTTATTCTATTTATACCCATTTACAAACCATTGATTTTCTATAGGCAGTTTCAAAGTTATCTGCTTTTAGTGAATCAATAGCTGTTACTGACTGTACATCACACAGAAGTAACCCTACACCAAGTATGTTATACACTGACATAATAGTCTCATTTGACCTAAAAGTCCATATTAATTCTGTCAGTGTGGTTTAATATTACATACAACAGTTGGTTAATTCTGGTGCATCTACAGAAAAAAGAAAATCCTCTTTTTTTTGATGATACTGCTCTTTTGCTCCATCGGGCTTCACTCAGATGTAAGTCCAACACTTTCACAGCCCGCTGGCCTCCATACTGTGCCAACTGTGTGTATAGCTTTGATTGCTTCGCCCCCCCCCCAACACACCACACATGTCTCCTCTCACACGTCTGCTTCATTCATGATTTTTACTATCTGTCTGTTTTAGGGTGGCTACAACCCCTCTAAAATGTTACCAAAAATATAGCTAAACTAGAACTGAGCTAGGGCTGAATGAGGCTAACCAAATCAGGCTAAACCAAGTCTACACATGGACTAAATGGAGACTAAACTATGGGCCAAAACAAGAAAGATATACAACCAGGACCAAACAGGCCTAAACCTGGGCCAAACCAGGATGAAACCAGGACTAGGTCTAAACCAGGACTATACAAGGATTAACCAGGTCTGCAGGACTAAACCAGAGCTAAATCAGAACTAAACCAGGACTAATCCAGGACTGAACCAGAATTAAACCGGGTCTAAACCAGAACTAATGCTAAACCAGGACTACACCAAGACTATGGCAAGACGAAGAACAAAACAAAATCAACCAGAACCAAACAGCTAATCTTTTATGTCTACACAAGTCATCGTCTCAACTCTGTATACGCTGCTCAGGGCTAAACCACCCTCTTGGTCCAAATGTATTTTTGTATTTTACATGGTCTGGATTTCTGAGGTTTCATGGTGAGAGGAGCTCGATGGTGGGCCGAGGGGGACAGATGCAGTTGAGCAGCAGTAGATGGATAGACATCTGATGCTGGCTCGCTGGGGCAGCCATGGGTACAGTTACAATCTGTAAACACACATCCACAAATGCACACAAGCTCAGCAGGGAATGAACACTTGGGAAATCTGTGCCCTCTCAAACAGAGAAAATTAACAACAGGAAATTGGTTTCTGCTTTGTGTGCGAGTGTGACAGTGTATCCCCCTAATGAATGATATATAAATGATATGTGTGATTTAGCTGGAGTGGAAAATCAAGAAGTAAACTTTAAAGGGATTAGTTTGTTGTTGATTTTAATTTATTTTGTGTCGGCAATAGGTGGCAGTAGTGTTCAGGTTTGTAAAGAGGTGTAAGATTGCCAGAAATGTCCTTACAGCAAACTTCTCTTTCTAAAGGTTGACTTCATTATTCACCCGGCTTCATTGGTCTGAATATTGTTTTAATGTCATTGATACAGTATCTTCTGTGCACCTGAGTCATATTGCATTTCACAACAACATTTACAGCTTCCCAAAAGGCATTTATCTTTTCACAAGATGCTCTAATAGGTCAAATAGGCTCCTTTCCGATGGTCCACATGAGTGCTGCTGAGGGCACAAGGAGAAGAAAAAGTGTCTTGCTCGGCTGCATTTAAATGAGACAAGCTTTTTAGATCAGGTTGTTGTGTAAAATGCAAAAATAAAGTATAAATCGATGCATATAAATGATGTTTATTAAATATGATGTCACTTCTTGTTTGATGAAGTGAATGCAGACTATAATCTCCCTCTCCTCTGTAATACAACCCACATCATTGGATATTTTTATTATTAATATGAGTCAAAATACAATTCTATACATTCTTACATCTTCTTCCTGCCTTCCTGACAGTCTGAGGTGAGAGATCAAACACCACGGGTCTTCCTGTGATCACCATGGTTACGGTGAGACAACTGAAAACTTTGTAGTTAGCATGTGGCGTGTGTGGCATTAGCGTGACCGCAGAGTCGAGGTGTGTAAAGGAAATGTTAATGCGCGTGTGTGTTATCCACATGTGCGTCTATCGGAGTCCCCCCCGGCCCTGTCCTGATAGACCACTACTGAGTGCTTTGGAGATGAAAGGAATGGCGGGAACTCATCTCACGCTATGAATCCTGGGTAAGAGGCGTGTGATGTGAGCACAGCCCCATCACTCAGAGAAAGAAGGCTTTCATCCCAGTATCGATATAGCCCATCTTCATGTCCAGGCCTGCCTTTCTCCTGCTCCCTGTCCAACTGCTGCTGCTCTATTCTTACTTTCTTTTTACTCCTCCTTCTCATTTCATTTGCTCATTTGCACGTGTCTCTGTGTTTTTCTTGTGTGTTTTTTTTTTTTTTTTTTTCATTTCACTTTCAAATTGTATTTTTTCAGCCATATGTGCTTTCAATTTTAAGTCCATGTTTGCAAAAAGTAATAATTATTGATTCATCCTTCAATCTCTGTAAGAGGTAATGGCCACACCCAGCTACATTGGGCCTGTGGTGGGGTAGACTGTGGACAGACTTTCTACCGATTACTAATAAAGTTAGTCATTCACCAGATTCACCAGTTCCCCCGTCTTTGGAAGGAAGTTCTGGAGGATGTGCAAACACTTTTGGTTTGCTGCAGGTACATGTCATTTCTCACAACAGAGGCAGGATTCTGACTTGACTTTATTTGCATTTTCCAGATCTGTTTTCCCCCTATTGTGTACAACACTGTGTGCATGCATAAAAAGTCTGCTCTTAACCAGGACATGGTATTGCAATGGACAATTCATACATACATACATGAGACAGTGTTTTGAAATTTCAAATATGACAAGAATAACAAAGTAACATTTAAGCTAGAGATGAAGATTTCAAGGGCTGTTCTTCATTTAAAAAAAAAAACCTTCCTTGATCCTCTGCTCATCTGGGCTTTTTGCATTTGCCCTCACTCTCCATGTCTCTGAACATAAAATGATCAAAGTGTCCATTCTGGCCATGACAGTTTAATTTTACATGTCGACATACAAAACCACACACACACACACACACACACACACACACACACACACACAAGCACACGGGCACACGGGCACACAGCAGTCAGACAGGATTTCACTTCAGAACACTTCCTGCCCAGGTAACTTTTTCAATCTCAGAATTTGAAAATCATTAAACTGGGTTATCAACAGTTGCAGTTGCTTGATAGTTTGTAGTTTAATCAGTTAACTGGTTAATTCTGTGAAATAAAAACATTCAGACAAGTCAATCTCATGTTTCAATTTCTTGTTGTTTCTATACTATATATATAAAGATGGTATAAATGAAACAGGAGTCATGAGGCTTGTGTGTGTGGCTGGCGCAGTGGGTATGAGTTCACCATGCCACCAGAGGTTTGAAACCCCACCTGAGGGCATACTGTTGTTGTGTTTCTGGGCAAGACACTTAACACACATTGCCTATGAATGTGGTTGTGTGATTGGTGTGTTTGGTGGTGGTTAAAGAGGCCGTAGGTGCAGAATGGCACACACGACAGCCCCATGGCAGCTGTGGAGTGAATGAATAATGCAATTGTAAAGTGTCTTTGAGTGTCCAGAAAAAAACTGATGCATTATATTTTATTAGAACAATTAAGTTCTAATAATAATAGTAATAGTAATAATAGGAAGTCAGAGCTTGTGTGGGTTGACAGTGAATGCCTCATTGAAAGTATTGAAGTATTGAAGTTATATATATTTCATTTCATTTTCATGTAAACTTGGGCGCCACCATGTTGGATTTTTCATCTCGGGGTTGTCCGCGAGCCGTTCCAACTGATTTTTACAACTTCGGAACTCGGAAATTCCGACCTCCGAGGAAACTGGAACGCACCAACAATGCCTGACAGGATTATAATAAATCTCAGTCTGTAGACATGAAAAGGTGAAGTTCACACGATTCCTGGTCTATTATATATTAATTAGAGCGACCATTCAATTACTCGAAAAACCTTATATTCCCATGGTTTGCCATTAATTAACCACAATGAGTTACACACTTTTTCTGAATCATAATATGGTCAAATTGATTTCTGAGTCAATGATTGTGAGAAAGGTTCAAATTTAAGTGAATGCTTGACATCTTGAACATACTTCCATTTTACTGTGACCTGTTGGTGTGGACTAACGAGGCTAGTAGCCCACGGTAACATTAGCATCAGCGGCTATGTGGGTTTGCTGCTAATTGCCTTGTGTTGGAGGGATTAAAGGTTTAAGTATATGATAATGGTGAACATTCTTATCAGCACACCACGCTGCTACGGACACTGGGAACATATTAGCAACAGCATTCTTGATCCTCTTTAACAAAGTGAGCAGGCTTGGTCAGTGAACTATATTTTCGTTAATGTACAGATATGACGTAGAGTTTCACTGGTGCTAAAAATCTTCCAGTTCATCCATGTCTGATCATTCTTTGGTTTGGAGACTGTGACCCTTTAAGTTTTGCTCACACCAAACAACTTTCAACATTGTACCTACTTCACCAGGTGCTGCTCAGTGCATATAGCACCCTAACCATGGCCCTGGCCCAGACTCTAACCAGTTAACATTTGGGACCATGACTCACTAATTCACTTTTTTGTGCTTTTCTTCTTACGGACCCAACAAGGCACAGTTTCATGCAACCTGAATTGAAACAGAGACTATTTCACATTTTAAAAATAGATAAAGATTAGGATGGCTGGCTGTGTCTCATTCCTTCAGGCTTACAAACAAACCCGTTCAGTGTTTTTAAATGCTCACCAATGTTACCGCTACCTGCATCATCTTTTAACACTTGTTCGGTGTCCTTCCAACAGACACACAACACCCTGCCTCTATCCCATTAACATTCAAAGCTAGTCTCTCTGCACTTTAAAATCAGCTGCAGCACTTACACACATATTTCTTTAAGGAAGTGTTTCTTCTCTGGGTTGTTTTTCTTCTCTCTACCTCTACTCTTTCTTCTCTCTACCTCTACTTTTTGTCTCCACTGGTTTCTTCTATCGCTCACCTTCCTCGGAATCACTCACTTCCAACTGATGTATGATGCAACTAAACTTAATGTCGTATAAGCAACTTTGCCCTCCCTCAAACTTTCTCATTGTATTTCTTATGCCGACCATGTTTCTGTTATTTTATTTCTACCTCTCTTTTACTGTGTCTGCCCCATAAGTCTTTTTCTCTCCAGAGCCCTCTTCACTCAGACTCTTTCATTAACAAGATATAGCTTTTCTAGTAATTAAAGTACAACTTGCACACAGTATTTCTTACCAGTACTTAGAGTCGACTGTGTTTAGATTATCTGTTCAGTAGTTTGTTTGTGAAATGAAGTAGCTAAAAGACTATAACCATAATGCATGTTATTTTAATGCTGTGTAAGGAAATAAATAGAACTAAGCTAATGCCTCCAGAGTTACAATTTGTAGCACAAAAGCCATTTACTGCAGGGACAGGGGCTGTCAGAGCAGATTCAGGGGATGGGGCCCTCTAACACTATCATTAGTTGGTGCCATATTTACATTCATTCAAAAGTTAAAATCAAAATCTACAATCGAAATTATGCTTTAGCCGCAGCTCATGTTAAAAATGCAGCTCAATAAAAATAAAACGCAATTGTATTTTTTATTGTTTATAAAAGGGCACACTAATTTACAAGTGGCACTGAAGCAGCCCCCAGACAAATTCTGCTTATGGCACCCTGAAGGACTGGGCTGGCCCTGTCTACAAGCATCTATTCACAGCAGCTCAAATGGACCTTAAGGTGGTGATGTGCGTGCAATGCCAGTCACAGCTTCAGTGTCTGTTTACTGCTTTTTAAACTGTCAGGGTCACACCGACCAGCAGCAGTCAGTGTTGAAGTGTTATCATTATGGTGTTTGTGGTGAAGTGACATGGACAGACTGGCACCATCTTGGCACAATTACACTCACAAAACGCCTACCAGTGCAAAAGACATTGATCAAAAAATACAGGAAATGGGTAAACTGTGACGCTACTGTCCACTTTAAACCTTTCACATAATGAAGTGTGGTTTTTATCATATTATATCATACTCACAACACAACTCAGATCACCTTTTTTTCTTATTTCTGATGCTTGGAGTGTATGGAGGATGATTGTAGCTTCACCTACCACCAACAGCTTTCTCATCTCTGACAGGAAGGAGGCCTGGCTACTGGAGACATCAGCCAAGTACTGGGCGGCAGTGGACAGTGGATATCGGAACATTTAAAACTGAACCTTAGCATGAGTGTCTTGAATATGTGCTTTGTTAACTCACCAGCACACTTAACCTGTATTGCCTTGATGTCTTTGTAGAGTCTAAAACTGTATCTTTGGATTAAAAGCATCAAGGTCTCTGATACTCAAACAAGTACAAGAGCTTTAGCTTCAGAAACAACACATTTTATTATGTCAAATATTTGCACAACTAGATGAGCTGCACAGGGCTATAATACAGCCTCTCCTCCAAACGTCAGCATTATTTGTCTGTGAGAGAGTGTGTGTTTAGCCTATGGTCCTAAGATGGCTGATATCATAATCCTTGTGAAGTAATGGACCAGAGTTGGCACCGTTGAAGGATGCACCTTGTTCAATACCTGACACGGACAGGGAAAAACACACTCACTGTTCCCCTTTACAAGATAACACAAAGTAGTGGCAATCAGTGATTTTATCCAAAATCATGAAAAGTGTTCTTCTTCTGGGGTCACCATGGCAAATCATCTGCTTTCTGGTGATTTGCAGAGTGATTTGGCATAGATTTCTGTATCAGATGCTATGCCCTTTCTGAATCAACTCTCCCCATTTATTTTACTTAGGTTTTTACAGACCCAAACAGAACTGGCTTAACACCCCTTGTAAAGCTTTGCACAAAAACACAGTCAGTTTCTTTAGCATTGGTTTTAAAATGCAGTTTAGTAAATTCCTGTTTCTTGGTTTTGCCAAGTTACAAAGCCAGTCTGTAGCTGGTACATACTGTATAGGTGCAAGTCAGCATTCTAATACTTACAAAGAACTGTAGCTGGACATTATGTTGATAAATGACTGCAATCCTGTTTTGCAATCAAAATCCTCAGTAATATTTCCCGATATGACAATAAAGTGTTAATGATTACCTCTGCTTGATTGACTTACTCTGAACACAGACACTATTTTGTGCACACTATTTCAGTCAGAATTGCTCATATTTTTTCTTCCTTTGTTTGGTCTCAGCTGCTTTTTCTTCTTCTAAACAGTTTTGTAAAATGTGTAAAAAAACAAACAAAGAATGAAAAGTGGACATCTGCTGGATTTCCTGTTTCTACAACTGAGTCACTGAGAAAGCTTACTCTTTGTCCAAACATCTATCAGCTATCCTAGTGTGCACAACACCTTCACGTTATACTGTTTCATGTAATACATTTTTGTAGCTCATTCAATTGAGTATTATGAGCTTTTACATTCAATAGCTTAACATCATCTCATTTTTTCTGCTTTAGGAAAGAGAACACATGGGTGGGCACATGTATGTAAAGAGATTATTTTTTTTTTTGGACATACAACTAAATAACATAGATCAGATGGACAGTTAGTCCTGAGTGGGCCAACCTGACCACATGTTTTTAGTGGGGACCGGGAACATCTCCACACAGAAAGGCCCTTTTGTGTCGCCCTAGTACGGTAGGTTTATCACCACTTTGTTCAACAAAGGCAATGAAATTGTCGAAGAACTGTGTTTTTTATTTTCAATATCTCTGCACATGTTGCTTTTTGTTATACATTGTTGAATTTGTGCACCCAGTTTCCTGACACTACAAACACACTCACTGGCCACTTTAATAGGTCCACCTCAAATCTCATCTGTTCAAATAATCACTTACTACAACCAGAAGACCAGCTCTGAATGGCTTTGAATCATATGGACTCCAGCGGCAGAAGATCACACTGGGACTATCTTATCAAATATAGGACTTACCTAATAAAGTTTTGTATCCTTGCCGTCCAAATCCCAGCCCAGGTCAAAAGGAAATTCAAAAATCAGATTGGCTGCATTTAAGTCAAGACCAATAAGGTTCTGTTCCATGCTGTTTAATACATTTATGTGTGTTGGGCCGAGTTGTCAAGTGTCTGATTGTCACTGAACGCACCACCAGACTACACTATACACTAAACTCTGTAATAAAATGTATAGGCTACACATGGTTTAAATAATATATCATAGTTTAGGCTACATTTCATTTGAATAAAGAGCCATTCTTTTGTGTTATTAGAGCATCTAATGTTTCTGTGGGAAGATGTCGTGTCATTTCAAAACACTTAGGTCCACTAGATGGCACTGTTGCCTCATCTCATAGACCCAAACATACGTTCACAATCCAGCAGAGATGGGCAAACACAATGCTACCCAAGGCTTTGGAGATGGAGAGGAGCTTTCTGTCAGTCTGTGTCTTTTCACCCACAAGACGCTGCCCACTTTTATGTTTTATTTCTTTACTCTTTCCAATAAACTATTGTGTTCTTTATCTATTATTCAAACAAACCAAGTGAAAACGTGATTTGGTAAACGACAATGGCAAGGCATAATAATATTTTCTCTTTTTTTTTTACATTATATAGTATCTGCTCTTTTACAAAACTTTTGGCCAGATTGCCTGACCATTGACTATCTAAAAATGTATCAGAGAAAAATCACCAGAATCTCCTAATTCAATCTTAGGTAGACATCCAGACATAGCATATCCAAACTTACCAGCTATATAGCGCATAGTCTATTTCACAATCTACACACAGAATAAACAAAACTAGATGAAAGAGTGGGGTTAGAGATGCAAGCGTCAAGCTGAACTCAAAGCAGCACCCACAGGAGACTGTATTTTTAGCATGGAAAGCAGGTGACTTTAGTTCATACCAGTATACACCATAGGCGTCTACCCTATGCAGACTTTATAAGTAAATTCTGTTGTCTTAGTGAGGGGGAAACATCTATCCAGCCTCAGTGATGGATATTATAATTATCAGAGGTAATAAATTCACTACACAGTGATAAACAGTGTGCCGTCAGAGTCACAGCTGAAGAGCCCCGATGAGAAAAGAAAAAGTTGGCTCCAGAAGCTTATCCCAGAAGTAAATCATAGTTATTTCAATACAATTACTGCCTATACTGTATATAAATCTTCTATAAAAAATGCTATTATGGCTTCTTCTACAATTCTTGGTGTTTTAGGAATCATTTTCTCACATGATGAAAAGAGAAAGTTGATCTATTAACTCACTTTCTATCCATTTAGTCATTATTTACAATAGGATTCATTCATTTAGCTGACCATAGGCAATATGTCTGTTAAATATAGAAAACACATTCTATATTATCACAGCAAACTCAATCTTGGCCACCTAACAAAGTGGCCTGTGAGTGTATATGCCACATACTTTTAAATACATCTTTCCACAGTAGTAAACATATATAAAATCATCAACTGCCAGACTTTGCATTGCAGTCAGCTGTATCTAAAGTAAATCATCAATCCATGTATGTTTGTTATTTTCATCACCCTTTTTGCCAACCTTTTTAAAATAGCATTCAAACTCGCCAAACATTACATTACATTGGGTCATCGAGTCTGTCAACAAACACACTCACCACGACAACAAACAAACAACCATAGCCACAGTTTCCATAGTTTTGGCCGAGAGCTGGTTTACCAAGGTGGAAAGTGAAGGGACACTGACTGACTGACTGACTGCTTGTTTAACTGGCTACAAAATGGCTGTGAAGTTTTTGGCCCCAGTCGCTGGAGCTATGGCAGTCCAACCATCGGATCTGATTTAACAAAGAGGGGTTGTGGTCTGCCTGACAGCGCGCCCCTCAGGACACGCTGCTAACTGCGGCACATCCCGTACCTACACCCACCTCCAGCTGCATGCCTGGCAAAACCGAAGAACCCGGCTGCAGTGAAATGTTTTGACATATATCATGAAAATTCCTTGTTTTTTGTATGAGATGGCTCGGACAAATCATAACAAATAATTGTGACATTGACATTGAATTGTATACAGCTAAGCAAAATTGTATTGGTTAGAAAGTTTAGGACAGACTTATAAATAAAATTACATATAGACCCTTTCAAAGTTTGTAAACAGAACTGGGAGACCAAAACCATAATACAGTTTCAATGGAGAAATTAGCATCAACCACAAAATATTGCAAATTAAGATGGTTTTGACAAAGGCCAACCACTCTGCTACATGTAGGTAATGTCAGAGCCTGGTTAGGAAACATTAGTGACTGTATCTCGCATTGTATGTTTAGACACATTAGTAACAGTTAGACTTTTGGCTGGTGGCTAAATGATTAATTTTTAGGTTTTACTGGACCTTACAGAAATGTTATATGTTCAGAATTATTCTATCCCTCACCAGAAACACTAGTTTTTTGTAAAGTCAAAAACTCAAGCTGCCTCCATTCCGTAATTTTGAACATTCCATTTGACATTTTAAAAGGGTTTATATGGTCATATCTAAGTAAGTGTTGCCAATTAGAAATGTATTCTATGGGTACCCTACCATAAGTAAATCAGTTAAAATACATGGCAATGAAGACTAACTATAGCTAAAAGATACATATAAATCAAGCTATAAAACCACTTTACTTTTTCTGCAATTACTGGGCTAAATTTACCTAAACCACAATATGTCCTCGTTACATAATGTGGGGGGAAAATACCATATAGTGTTGTGTTGTAGTTGAAACTGTTTCTGTTCTTTGGCTTCAAAGAATTTAAGACCCCAAAAGGCTTTGTGCTGCATGTGATCCGGCTATGACGGAGCCAAGAGATTAGGACAATAAGTGCCACATGCTGAGAGCCAGTCTAATACAGCCAAATAAGAATAAGAAATACACCAGTTCTGTTGTCTATGGTATACATGTGTCTTAATACAAAACATACAAAATCAGAGTGCTTTTTATGTTGACAGTTGTGGATGGCTGAACTCATTATAAAGGCCTCTTAAGCAGGGTTTCCCATTAAAACTCTCAGGGTGGAGTTCCTCTCACCAGGATGTATACCCTACCCAAGGATGACTATTGTTGCTGGGATAGTCTTCAGTCATCTGCCCTAACAGAAATAAATGAAACCTGAATTCATGAATGTTAAAGTAAAAACTGTAGATTACCACAAACGTTTTTCTTAATTTTGGAAGTGACAGCCACTAATTAGATTTTGTGGCTTTCAGCAGATGATTAACCTTGCTTACATTGTGATGGTATTAAGCCTATTAATATAAGAACTACAAGAGTAATACAATTGTAATGTCTGACTCTATTACCTTTGATTGGATATTGTGGCTCTCTGTCGTCTTTTGGCTGACACTTGAAAATAATTGAGGTATTGTTGAGTTTATTAGAAACACCTGTGCTTTTCATACATTGACATGTCAACACGTCATCTTCAAGAGCACTTTACTGTTTCCTGAAGAATTGCTAATAGACGGTAAGCCACTTAGAGACCGACACTTTGAAATTCTTGTTAGGGGGGGAATGGTTGAGCGCAATATAATGAGATTCTTCATAGAACTGTCCACATTTCCACAGTGTGGTACGGTGTGTGTTTGTGTGCTGCAGATATGGGAAGAGCTTTAATTTCATTTTGGAAGGGGGACACAAAATCACAAATGTTAAAAAATGTAAACAATGATAGTACTGTATATGCTGTCAAATCAGTGCAACTTTATTTTCAAGTTCATTAAATTCACTGACAGACAAATAATTATGCACAGGTTTTATATAGCACTTTTCTAAACAAAGCTAAATATATATAAATATGCCTATATGGCCTCTCAGACCTCTCCAACCAAAACCACATTTTTACAGACAGTAGCAAGGTAGAATACATGTCTTAAGGGCACAACAATAGATGCTGGTTGGACCAGATTTGAACATATATACTATATGTGCTTTATTTTATAATATATAATTTTACAATTATTCATGGTTAACGAGGAGAAATGATATATTGAGTCTGGAACATTTCTGGACAGGTGGGTCATAGCCCCTCTGCCCCCCCGGAGATAACACCTATGGCTGCAGACAACATCATTGTGCTAGTGCCTCAAAAAAACCCAGAAAGTTTGCTCTCCAGTTTTCAATACATCAACAATAACATAACACAACCTGCTGTTTGACCATCTGCAACATATACTGCAAGTCAGGGATTCTTCCCTCCTTCAAGCTGTGAGCCAAATCAGTAGCTTCTCCTCCTTCAACTCTGAGACGACTTTTCTCACACAGACAAACAAACAAACGCAACTATTTTTCAGTCTGTGTCCAAGACCTTAAAGTGAGACATATTTAGTAATGTAATTTTCTCCAGAGTTTTAGATTTTGTTGCTTCCTCAACATGAACTTTTTTTTCTCCACATTGAGTCCAATAATCTCCACAGTAAAAGCTACAATCTTAATATTAACTTTGTACTATATACAGTTGCAAGAAAAAGTATGTGAACCCTCTTGACCTCAACCCGATTGAGATGCTGTGGCATGACCTGAAGAAAGCGATTCACACCAGACAGCCCAAGAAGATTGCTGCACTGAAACAGTTTTGTAAAGAGGAATGGTCCAATATTCCTCCTGACCGTTGTGCAGGTCTGATCTGAACTACAGGAAACGTTGAGTTGAGGTTATTGCTTCCAAAGGAGGGTCCACCAGCTCTTAAATCCAAAGGCTCACATACTTTTTCCACCCTGCACTGTGAATGTTTACATGCGCTCAATAAGACATGAAAGCATATTTATGGCCAAGTTATGCAGAAATCCCAGTAATCCAGAATGATATATATTTTATATTATATTTAGTTTTTTACTTCACTGCTGCCTTGCTTGATTGGGAATTTAACTCCTATCCATCTAAATCTAGACTAAATCATTTTGATTTCTGTTTGTATTCACTGTTTCACATGTTTCCTTATTTGACCTGTCACCCTAGGGTGCTCCACACTATTTAAGATGATCCTTAGAGCATTCCACCATTTAGCCTGCAGAAGGCCAAGGGCCGAAACGTTGCACATTGTATGATAAAAAAGGATAGCAGTGTTCAGGATTGTTGGCATTTCACTCCTAAAAACATGGCAAAAGTAATCATCCTCAACCTGACTCGAATCAATTTTTATATTTCAAATGTATGTATGTATGTAACGCATGCAAATTACATAATGGCTAAACATTACAATTTTACAATGTTTCCTTCTAATAAGCTACAAGGCTTAAAAAACACAGTAGAACAGATTCATTTGAGTGTAACTTCATCTCCTGCACATAGATCACATCGAGAAAGAGGAGCTGAAATGACCTTGAATTATTACAGAAAAAGAGAATAAAAGGTGTGCTTGGTCCCACGGTGAATCCAGATGAGGTGGACTGGGCTGTTTGCCAGTGTTCACGTCTTGTCATGAGAAATTGTGCATCAGCAGAGTTTATTTTAATCTTGTGGATTAACTAAGCACAAGAGTGGGGCACACAAGAGGCTCTAGGAGGTAAGGTGTTGGTATCTGGTGTCTTCCTGAAATCCCAATTACTTTTTTTTTAACCTCCGCCAAGGGGGTAATGTTTTCGGTAGTGTCAGTCCGCCCGCCCGTCTGCCTGTCTCTCGGTCTGCCCATCCGCCCGTCCGCCCGTCCGCCCGCCCGCCCGTCCGTCCGCCCGTCCGCCCGCATGTCCACTCGTTCGCCCGTCTGTAAGCGACTTAACTCAAAATCTACTAAAAGGATTTGGATGAAATTTTCAGGGAAAGTCAGCAATGACACAAGGAAGAAGTGATTATTTTACCTTTGGGACTGATCCGGATCACCGTCTGGATCCAGGATTTTCTCAAATAACTTACTTGAATGGGACAGACATCTAAGGGTGACAACAGTTCGTGGACCTTTAATCCTATCACCTGTTCAGCTCTTTTCCAGATGACATTGTTTTATTAGACTATTACTGTTGTTTCTGTGGTTTTGATATCCTCTCATTGTATTAAGATGATTTGAATGATTTTTAATTGTTGTCATTAATAGAAACAAAGAGAGACAACTCACAATTTTTTTCATTGTTTTCTGGAGGGGTGTCCAGTCCCACAGAAGGTTCTATTTAGAACTGTATATTTTAGGAGAGCAAATAGGAGAAACTAGCTACCTTGGCGGAGGTCTGCATTGTAGTTTTTATTATTCTTATCAGTGCTCTGTGACTTTGGAATGAAGAAAAACATATTCAACAACTAATAAACACCAACATTTTTGACTTTCAGTCCAGAACCTATGTATTATGATTGGTTATGCTTTTTACATGATACGTATCTTGACATGATATAATGTTCAGTTTTTTGAGGATGTAGGGTGGGATTAGTGTTAGGTTGAGTTTTTCTGACTGCAGCTTTAGGTTCTTGCAGACAAAATAGTTTTTATCATCCACTAAATGATGCAATATTATGACTGAACTCCCCATTCTGTTGAAAATCAGCCCAAAACTATCGCTCCAGCACTCATATGATTTTGATGGAAACAGTGTCATTCACACACACTATAAAAATATAGACTATATTAGACCCCACCCTTTTGAGAGCATTACTGGAAATGGGCAAAGCAAAAGCAGGGACAGAAATAGGAGCCAGTGGTTATAGCAGTGTGTGAGCATGTACATATTTCCTCTGCAGCAGGCTGTCTCTGCTCATATCTCACCACCGTGTCGGGGGCGAGCGCTGTGCCCTGTCTGGAAGGACCACACGCAAATAAAACCCACACTAGACTGGCCTTGGCAAAACAGGCCTGGTATCATGCGGCTCGGTGGGGCTGGACAGTTTTACAGTATATTATACGCTATATATCTAAGTGAATAGTGCAGACACATTGATAGTGAAGTGTGGTTTTGTAGAATCAGAAAGATACCTTAATTGTAACAGTTGGGAACGCAAGAAAAAGTTAGAATGTGTTTGGTGAGTCAGTGTGATATGCTGGCACATCTCCATCAGTCTGCCCCGGGGCAGCCGTGACTGTGACTGTGAAATGAATCAGTAATGAACTCCCTGTTGTGTAATACACTACATTATCCATATACAACTGTGCTGTTTTGATGATAATATATTTAGTATTTTTATTTGAGCGATACAACATAAAATATTCATAGTTCTTATACAAACAAAACAAGGCTCAAATAGAGTAGGCAGAAGCAGGGAGCTTATAAGTATCCACCCCAATTCAATTTCACATTATACAAAAACCTGACAACTGAATTGCTGTTACATAGTCAGTAGAGAAAACAAACAAAGAATCTTATGTTCATTTCAGACAATTGCTAAGAATTGCGTACAGTTTTGAATAATTTAACCCATTATAAATGTACCCATGTGATACTGCATGTTTATGTGTTCATGGATATAGTGTCAACAGAAAAGTCACTGAAAACCCACTTGATTTCACAACTTTATCAAACACCCTAGACTTTCAACATGTGTATGTTTTCTGCCAGATTTACTTGTTCAATCAAGATGCTGCAAAACCATGACTATGAGAAGAATTTTATACAATCTGCATGGTGTGGTACTGGTAAAGTTATATGGAAGGCTTATTGAAACACTGAGTGACTCATCTCAAAACTCAAATGAAGTAGCTCCCTTTAAAGAAACAGCTGTTGTTTATATATAAAACAGCTTGGAGCTTCTGAACAACCGTACACAGACAAGGCAATACCCCACTGAAAAACATATGAGAAAAATAATTTGACTGGGGAGGCAAACAACTCTTGGCAAACTCTACAAGTCACAGCCAAACCTCATCCATCCTGCACTAAAGGCACGGCAGTAAGCTCACAGCGGTGTTAATGGGGGCTGTACATTGTGATATCCTCTGAACGGACGAGTTATGGCGCCTCAGTACTGTTGCCCTTCAGAGTGGCAACCCATTTTGGTACGCTCGAGTGGCCATTGTTTTGAGATAGAAATTTATAACTTGCTTTGGGAAAACAACAGAACTTAAGGCCATGAACATTCTTATGGTAGTTTTCAATGATACCGGAAAGTAAACTAAGTATGTATTTGTTTTGAAAAACACAAACAGGTTCAATTATCTTTAACTTGTACAAAAGTAAAATGTCTGGTTTAACTGGTCAATTGAGGCAACTCAGGCTTAACAGGTCTCTGTAGGTGTATTTTGTTCTCTGCATTTGACCCATTGAGAGTTTGGGTCAGGGGCAGTGGGCAATTGCTAAGCACCTCAGGACCCATCTCTAGATCTTGGATCCAGGACCTTGGTTAAGACCTAGCTGGAGAATTATTCGATATAGTGCATGTTCTGGGTTGATGAGGGTAAATCTGGGATCCCCAGAGATAACCCACCCTGACACAAGGAGAACATGTAAACTCCAAACCAAAGGCCTTCTTGATGTGAGGCACCTGATCACTGAGTAAATCATGATTTATAATCTTCTGGGAAAGTAGGTATCCAAACACTGGCTACAACAAAAAATGGATTGTAAATAAAAATACAGTAAATATTGTTATTATTATTGTTCTGGCATTGGTACAAGGCTAAACATGGAAATCCCTACGTTTACTGTATGTAATGTAAAAACGCAATAGCAAACTGCTTAAGTGATACTTTTTAAATGTGTCTTGGGGTGTTTGGCTCCTGCTCCTATGATGCCATGTATTTTGCAGTAGTTTGTTATTAGGTAAATTACACTCAAATCTAGACATGTTAGAAGTTGAGATGGTGCATGTTTTGGCATCAGCACAAGATAAGGTCAGAGTCTTAAAAGCAGTGTTAAAAGACATTTTTCTCAGGGGAGATAATTGCCACATTAAGAAAACACAATGATAATTAAGTGCCTATACTAGTAACACACACACACCTGCAATAACACAAACAAAGAAAACAAATGAATCAGAATCATTAAGGTCATGAATAGGAAAGGTCACACATCCATCCTATGAACAAGCTTTGTATAAGAAAAAAATGGACTCTGACTTTTGTCTATTTTATCCACACTATTAT
>JAVQKC010004968.1:0-30488 GCA_036025475.1 Philypnodon macrostomus
TAGTAGTAGTAGTAGTATTTTATTATTGTTAATAAAATTATTGTTTATTATAGTTATTATTAAATTCACATCTTTATCACAACTATTTTTATGTTTTCATTTTAAAGATTTAAAAGTCAACTTCAGATCTCTGATGTTATTCTCACACTTCCTGGCTTGAGTACATGCTTCCTGGTTTGTGTGAGACCGTGATAGATGGTTGCGAAGGAGAGGAATTACTTTTACAGTCACAAAATCAGGTAGTGCAGTTTTAATTTCAAAATCCTATGTATTTTCTTCATACCCCCTTGTTCTTCCTTCATCCCTTCATGTCACATCAAATCTTGGTCAACACGATAAGACACTAGATAATCCTCCATCTTCCTGACCTCTCTTTGATTCAGGTCTTGTCCAGGACTGGGGGGAGGCGGGGGGAGCGCTGATGGCTTAGGATCGGCGTCAAAGTGTTCAAAGGTTTTACGCGTTCTGAATACATGAAGACAACACGCCTGCTCCATTAGTGCCTCTGTCACTTTGTATTTCAGATATCAAACCGGTGTTGGGCTCGCAGACATGTAGGATTATGCACTCTTCAAAGATGGACAAATAGAGCGGACAGATCTGTTATGCTTGGTTATCCGAGGGCTTGGGTCTTGTCAAAACGTGTGCCCGTCTCGTTCATGAACTCTTTCAGACGGCCCCTACTTCCCACCACCCTGATACTCCAAAGTTGTTTATAGGCTATGAGCTGAACACCGAATGGATTCTTGAAATGGGATTCAAGGCCCAAACCTGAAGTGTTTTGTAGCAATCTTAGTGCGTTCATAGTGGCGGTGATAAAGTCTGAAAGCTTGTGTTTTTATGTATAGGGAAGTCAACGATGTGATACTAAATAAAAATCATTAACTAATTTTTATAAATGAAAAAGCTAATAAAACAATTGATATACATTTTTCATTTTCAATCTTTCTGTAGCCAGTGTTTTCCATTTACAAAGCCACATTTGAACAGGTGTCACCACGGGGGGAAAAAGTAAAGTCTGTCTTTTAAGCAATGGCTCTTACAATTACATTTTTTCTATATATATTTATATAATTTAGCCTATTCACACATTCATCAATCTTAATGTTTTTATTGTTAAATTGTGGCTAGAGCATGTTGAATGACAGTGTGCAGGGTATTTAAAGTCACACATTGACAAACCAGCATTTATTATTGTCATTATTATTATTATTAATATGTATTTCACTTTGTAGCCGATGTTTTACCTGTAGATATATGTATGTCTATCAGCAAAAAACATATTTCAATGTAGCAACAAGTATGCAATGGCCATAATAAGAGCCCTGTTAAATACTATTGGGACATCTGGATTTTTTGATATTACCATTCATTGCCGCCATAATATATGTGCATACTTTGTTGTTCACTGTCAAGTTAGTGTAAGCACATATAACTCAGCGATTCATGTATTCATACGTCCATTCATCTTAACTTATTATCTTTTTACAGGTAAATTGTGGTTAATGCATAATCAATAGGTGGAATTCAACCTGGACAATGAACAGTTAATTGCAGGGCACTTATGGACGCACATTGACTGACGAGCGTTTACTCTCAGTCATTATGGGTAATTTAGAGTCACCAGTTCACCTATATGCAGTTAAGGAAAAATAATGATAAAATACTGTGAGTTTACCACCATGCACCCTTACCTTTATAGGCTTTCATTAGCTTGTGCAACTGCTACTTTTAATAATGCATTTGTACTGTAGGTAAAGTGTATTTAAGGTGAAATTCATAATGATAGGGTCTCTACCTTCAGTACACAAAGCATTAGTGTCTGTCATTACCTTAAGGCAGGCCTCAGTAATGTACATTTTGATATTGTTGGTTGGTTTATTTGTCCCGACAGATTGTCCCATTGACGGATGCAGAGGACATATTTCCTTGTGTAAAATTGGTTAAATAATGATGGTCTATGTAAGAATTTATTACATTGCTTTGGTGTTGACTTGGACAAATGTGGATCATTGCCGATAGATCTGTAGATACTTGCTGAATAGACTGCACAACCTCTGACCCAGAAGTAGAAAATGAATTCATCTTGAGCATTGCGAGCTGGGCAAAAAATCTGGAGGTTTGTGCCTCTAGTTGTAATTCTAATGGTGTCCACATTTAAGGTTGATTTTAGCTACACTTTTCTCATACAACAAGCTGTCAGCCCCGATTATGTTTTGACAAAACTGTGCGACCTGATTGAAAAATCACACACGCAATCAAGGTTTCACTTTGAATCCAGAAGGACCAGCAGCAGTGATTTCCATTGTATTACTAGTCCCCGTTTGAAACCCCAGTATTGGCATTCACACAAAAGTCACATCATCCTAAACGACCATTGTTGTCTAGTATTGAGCTGGATGCCCTAATGATATATTCTTCTGTCCCCTCCCAGTGATTGTGACAAAGAACACCTTGAACAACAGTGTGCGCATTACTGAATGTTTCAAAGCATTGCATTTAAAGCTGCAATGTGGGCCACGGTCACATCTGAGCCAGAAAGAGATCTACTCGACAGCATCTTCTAAGGTTCAAGTGTGTGTGGTTGGCTCCATACTCCAAATGAAATTAAGTTTTAATCATCTCACACTTCCAAAAACACATGGTGGGTCCGCTGCTTCAGGAGTGAGGATGCTGTCGAGGCACTGGATTGCGCACATTCTGTTTATTTTAGGATCTGTGAAATATGGTTGCTAGTGCTAATCCTGACTACACAGAACAATGCTTCAGTAAAAAGTGTCTTTTCATGTGAATACATACGTAGGTGTGCTACTAAAGAGGTGGATGAGATGTAAACCCTAGACGTGTTCATTATTTTAAAATTATTCGTTTTTCAAGTAACTGATACTGGTCTTACCTTGACCTGTTAGCACGTCCATCTACAGTGTCTGTGAGTGGAGTCTGCATGTCCTCCCTGTGTTACTGTGAGTTTTCTTGCCTCCTCCCACCATTCAAAGAAATGCTTGTTTGTTGAATTGACCAATCAGTGGGGTACCCTGCCTAAGGCTCACTGTTGCTGGTATAGGTTCCAGAAGAATATTCCTTTCAGTTTAATCTTGAACACTTCAAAAATGTTCCTGCACCATGTGGGGCGTTGCCCCAATAACTACAAAACACACCTGTATTCAAAATCAAGAATTACATCATTTGAATACTCTACATATTATCTCTTTAACACATATATTAACACTGACTGGCTGTTCCTGTGAATCAAAGTTCACTGCTAAGAATCCTTATTGCCTAAGGTCTACCAGTTTTATAATGTGCCGTTCACTCTTTCAAATAAGACTCAAACACAATGTGAAAACCTTGAACTGCAGAGGGTGTAAAAGTTATATCACTACAGAACAGCTAAAAAACACCCAAAAAGGATGTTCTGCAAAGTGTCTGCGCATTCCCCCTTGCATAAATTATCCTTACAGCAAATTCTTCAAAAGATTGCTCAAGTGATTCCAAGGTAGAGCTTGAGAGAACAGGTACAAAAATACTTATTCTGACGCTGCAAGGAAGCGTTTAGCTTTGTCTGCCGCAAGATGAAAGCAAAACTATACGGGGTTTCCATTAGTTCTCAGCACGCCACCAGGAGTTTCAAACCAGGCCATTCCCTGCAAAGCTCTTGTCACCAAAGAGATTCATTGGCTGAGGTCTCTTCAGAGTATTGCTGATTGTCTTGTGTAAACATTGAAGCCGTTATCTCATTGGTTCAGGCACTGCTGTGGGTAGAGTGAAGGACTTAGACCTTTAGGCAGGCCCCAAAACTCCAGCGTAATATATGTCAGGGTTTTTCAAGAGGCTACTTTGTCTACTCCTGTCTCTCCTGATATTGTCTAAAGCAGAGGTTCTCAACTAGTGGGCTTGGTATAGAAAGTGGGCCATGTACAATGTTTAACTAATTTAAAGTGTAAAGTTAGTAGAAATGTAATGCATGAATGAAATCATTTTGATCTAGAAGCCAACCAATTGCCATAAACTATTTTATATCAGCATTTTACAAAAGAGGCTAATGGTAAATGTCACCTTTGGGAGTTTAGAGGGTTAGACTGTGGCTTGACATCAGACATTAAAAATAATCCACGCATTTAATAATAATAAAAATCAACTAATTGGAATCTGTGTATGTGTGTGAATGTGTGAGCTTCTTCAAAGTAATTATTATTGCTATTTCTACACAATAAAGCAATCTTAAAGAAAATAAGCCATAACTATTGAATGAAAACATTACGACGTCCGTTTGAATAGCCGTGTTATAGAACATTGATTAAGTTAGATATGTCCCTAAGACGGCTGGTCTTTTTCAATTGAGCCACTGGGATGGATCAAGAATTGACCTCCACTTTGTGAAAGTCACAGTGTGAGATTGAAATGCCAATCTTTACCATCAGAGGCAGACAATAACCATAATGAGGACATTGTTGGAGCACACACTAAGTGTTCACACAAGCTGATGGAGGGTGCTCAAGTCTTCAGTGTGATGGGAGGTGGGAGCTGCTGATAAGGGCTGCACATGTGGATATTGATGATCAGGCATCTGGATAGAAAGCCATCAAACTGCCTATTAAACTAGATGAGACATTAGGTAATACTTAATGGGGTTCACCAAGAGGGCATTTTTGTGTTGACTTCACCAAAAGCATCTCACAAATGCAAACGCAGGTTAGCACAGTCTATTAAAGGAGTGGTTCTCAAACTGTGGTGTGGGTACTTGGGCTTTTTCTGGAGTTCTTTTGCAGTTCAAGTCTGGTAAGGCGGATAGAATTGGACCTGATTAAAGAAGAACTTTTGGTTTTTGGGGCGTGCAATTCTGTGATAAAAGATCAATCGTGGTAACCTGGAAAGCTCAATTCTTTGTGCTGGCCTGGTTTTGTTCTTGTTTAGTCCTTGTTTGGAGCTGGTTTATGTTGAGTATTTGTCTATTAGTTTAGACCTGTTTTTTCCCCCTAATTTTCTTGAATAATGCTTGGTATAGACTTGGTTTTGACCTGAATTAGTTATGGTTTAGTTCCATTTTAGTTCAACAAAATGGTACTTACAAGGGTAGGACAACGGACTATTTCAGGCACATTTGAGGTAGCAGCCAGGAGCATGACACGGCCTGCAGAAGGAGAACATGTCGGTCCCGGCTCCAACATATGTCAGCCTCACCTCTGGGTGAAATAGAAGCATGTAATGACAAGGACTGTTCTACACAGGTTACTCCAAATCCCACCTAAAAATATACAATGAAAATCCAACAACTGCACTCAGGAAGCAAGAGTGTAATTTGACTAAAAAATAGTAACTACCTCATAGCATGTAAATATGTATGTAGAAAAGAGCTACTATATATGTTTTGTTTTAATGTTAAAGATTATGTAATTCATTCACTTACTTATTCCACATTAGGGGATGTGGATAGCTGGACCCTATCTCAGGAACTGTGGGCCTTACACCCGGGACAATGGCCAGTTATTTGCAGGGCTGACACACACACTAACACAGACAATCATTCATTCTCAAATTTGTTCACTAGATGTTGTTCACAGTCATCAATTCTCCTAATGCATGCCTTGTCTTTGAATGGTGGGAGGGAGCTGACTTTTTAAAATTTTGTTGCTATAGAACAAATCTCTGTGATCTGAAAATAATGTACCATCATTGAAAACAAGGGTCCTTTGTTGTGTACACCATTAGCTACAAAAAACCATGTTCAACTCAAAAAGGGTCATGTATGTTTTTTTTCCTTACATGAATTTCCCCTTATCTATCCATAATGACAAAAAAAAATTATCATTCAAGGTTTGTAGCAGAATGGCACTTCACTCCTTTTCATTCACATTGAGTGGTGTGGGTGAGGGGCGCCCTCTCTGCTGGGAGAAGGTTATCTTGAATGGGTGAAATCCTAGGAGAGGCCAGTATTGATCCAGCCCACAATTTCACACAAAGCTCTGCGTTGGCCATAAAAATGTTGGCAGAAATACAGTCATTGCTGCATTTGAGGCTTAACACGGAGTTCTCTGGAGATGCCGGGCCGGTTGCTTTACTTATTCCACATTCGAATCTCCCTTTGGGCCATATCGTAAATGTCATCATATGCAAAGAAGGATTTCTGAATGCACGGCTGTATAAATGGAGCTGAAATGGCTGAACACTCACTCCTTTATCACTCCCAATGACCTGATCACCTGCAAGGCTCGCAACCGGCTTAACTAAGATATAACCTTGGCATTTAATTTAGTGTGTAATGAGTCACACCTAACTTTTGTGCCGTCGTATAAAACAAGCTAAGAAAAGGTTGATGAGAGATTAAGGAAAATGACAAAGACACTGGTTTAGGCTGCCCAGCACGCCTGCCAGATCTTCAGTGGAAAGATCATCAAACATGTTTGAAGACATTCTCCGTCTAGAATAATAATTAGAGTCAGACACAGGCTTAGCAAGTGTCTTTCAATTTTAACACGTCTTTCATTTGGCTGCTACCTCCTAAATATGGCAATCTGACAAATCCAAGTGTGAAAAACGTTTGAAAGTTTGTTCAGTTTGGCATTCCATAATGTACATTGTAGCTCAAAAACAAATGTGTATTTATTTTTGTATTTATGTATCTATTTATTTATTCTTTTTAAAATGTTATTATTATTATTATTTTTTGTAATTATTATTTTTAATTAAATTTTTTTTAATTTTTAATTTTTAATTTTTTATTTATGGGGTCTTTTTTGATGGTGAAGAAGTGATATGAAGCAAACTGTCAGAGCCTGGACCTGAAACCCACAGTGCCCAGGGCAAGCTATATTTGTTCTATGTGCCACACACTCTACCAACTGATCTAAAGCAAAGGAAACGTCTGTTGTTTCACCAACATGGAGCCAAAAACCCTAACCACAATTTGTGCTGTTCCCAAGCCAAAATAAATGGAAAGAGTTCTGTCAGGAGAGGCATTTGTCATCAGGACTGCAATTGCACATGCACATACAATTGTATAGAACTTCCGATTTCTTCAATGTCTCCACTACCTTCATTTTTTTTCTTCTTCCTTTAAGTTGACAATGAAAACCATTATAGTTCTTTCTGTGACAAAGGCTCGTCACAAACCTGTCTGTCTATGTCATTAGTATTTTTGAGTTACGGTATGAGGCTCAATACAGCATTTTTCATTAAGCATTTAGCATTGACAAATCAGCATTTTGTATTACAGTGTAATGACCCGGATACAAAACGTGCATTATAGGGAAGTGTGCCATTGTATTTCTCCCATCTCGGTGATGGATGAGAGACTCATGAGAATATCACATAGAAAGATGTGTTCAGCCTGACCTTGAGCACACCAGTAATTTATTCTCAGCTTTCCAAGAATGTGGCACACCGAAGGATATTAACATTGGTGAGGTCAGGGATGGTAACGAAGAGCATATAAAGCTGGGTGGGATTTTAGCATAACATGTACTTACTAAAGATAATCCAGGTATATACATAAGACCAAGGGGTTGATTTTATAGTCATATACAGACACAAGTGAAAACATGCAGAAGTACATTTTGAGGCTATTGGCAGTTTTATATATTTAACTCAAAATCTAAATTAGATATTAAATCTCTTTATAAAACCTTCAACAAAATAAACCAATATCAAAAATGACTGGTCGTAGACGTTTCAATATTCACATCAGCATTGTGTTTCTGACAACTCGAAATGTCAGCTGTTTTCATCTGTCAAGCCATTTCTTCAGGTCTGAATCACATATCACTGCTCTGTACATTCAAACGCTAATTTGATAAAGGGCAGATGTGTCATTGGGAAATTCATCATATTGATCAAATACAATATTAAAAATTTACTGTGAAAGATTGGGCGGCTCTACACTCGGCACAAAATTAATGATATCCGAAGTAATAAAAGGTCTCCCATAGGTCATCGTTATCATTGTATAGAAAAGACTATAAAAAACTATGTTAAAAAAATTCAATGCAAAAAGATAAATAAAACAGGAACAGTGTAATTTCTAGTTTCTAGACCAAGTGAATGTAAAGTGTTTTCTAACAACACAAAAACCCATTATCTTCAACATACGCCTGCATCAAACCGACTTCACACAGAATAATGTCAAACTAATTATCATCTTGGCATTTGCGATTAAAAATACTTCCTCATTCAAAACAGCAGAAAGTATTGAGCCATGTTTTGCAAACACTTTTGTATCTTGAGGTTATAATGTCTTCACACATGGCTTTAAGGTGAAAATGAAAGTTTTGTTAGCTCTGTGCAGAAAATGTGATGAAATTCAAATGTTTGTTAATGTAGGGAGTTTAGCCTAATGCTTTATTTAAATGAGTGAGTATCGTGAAATAAAATCCAGTACGAGAAGACTTCGAAGGAGAAAAGTCTCTCTGTTGTTGCCAAGTCACTTTCACACAAGCTATTTAGCGTATGACCCACAGCTGTTTTGATTAATTGCATAAAAATTAATTTTTGTATAATTTAATACAAATCCATTCTCACATTTTCCACACTTTTTATATTTTGACTAATTAAATATTAAGTCAGGTGCACTTTTGCCATAGCAACCATGAGCAACAAGATGGTGCGATATAGTGGTCACTTTATTAGTTACACCCTGTATCTAATAAAGTGGAACTCAGTGTGGTCCTGTTGTATGTTTTCTCATCGTTTGTATTCCTAATAGTTAAATAAATATTTATCTGAGCTACTAATGTCTTTCCAATATCTCAAACCAATCTATGAATGATCGACACTGGCTGGATTTTGAATTGTATTTAAGCCCTAGTGTGTAAATATGCCACTAGATCATCAATTTATGAAACACTCAATGCAGTCCACATGGCACCATGAACTGGCCACGTTCAAAATCATTTCAATCATCTTTCTTCTTCATTTTGATGCTTGATTTGAACTTCAGCAGCTTTGTCTTGAACATAAGTAAATCCATTGACTTGATGTTACAGGCTAATTGTAGTATTTGAGCTCACAAGCAGATACACCGGTCTACCTGATAAAGTGATCTGTATGTGTATTTTCAAGGTTGCAGACAAAATAGTTCCAAAAAGACATTAGTTTCTGACCAGCGCTGGCTTGCTAATGGGGGCTTATGGCACGGCTAAAGATAACATGTCCTCTAGTCTCCTCCAGCTAAATCCCCTCATCAATGTTTCACACACCAGGTTGTTGGGGAGGGATCCAGGTCAGAGCCTTGTTAGATCTCAATCACAGTCAATTTACACAGGATGACGGCTTAGCACGATACAATCAACAACCTCCTGGCACTGCGGCATACATGGCTAATTAATTAACTTAGCCCCGGCCCTGACAAAGGAGAGCTTATGTGTCACCATTGTTTCATCAGTATTTAATAAATGACCCAGGAGGAGATGGCAACAATATGCTCTGGCCTATACCGGCACACTAACAACACAAAAACACTGTCTAGTTGTAGCTACTTTTCTGAAAGTGCTAGCATAGACTTTCATCTCATATCTTGCTGATGTAATGACAAAAAGGTGTGTGCTAGCAAGCCTACGCAGCACCATGCCATAGATTCATATTAGCCTGAAGTCTGACAGACAGAGGGTGTAAAGCCTCACTTTGACGCTGCAGAGACCGTCTAGTCCTCATTGACATGCATAAAGCTGTTTCCAATAAGAAGAGCACATTTATTTCATTTCCATACACTCAATCCCATTCATTTAGACGGTCTCTTGTGTACCTAGCCAGAACATGTACCCTTTTCTGGGTTGAACAATTGGCCCTGGTGCTTTGGGGAGAAGCACTGCTGTGGAAAGCTTGGACCAGGAAATCAGCTTTGACTGGTAATTAGTTTGCCCATTTGGTGGCGGACAGATGAAGCCTTTCATCGGGAAAACCACAGACTGAGATGGCACTGGTTTCATTGGTAACCAGTTTAACCACACGACGAATGTATTAAAGTGAATTATAAAACTATACTCACAATTATACCACCTGAAAATGCCCATTTATTTATTACCATACTATAAAATTACACCAAGCTAATAAAAATGTACACCTTGAATAAAACAGCGCTCAAATAAACCTTACAAGTAGTTCATGAGTTGACTTCAGTTGGACCTACATTTGGATTCACTTAGTATTTTCAGGGCAATCTCTTTCCTTGATTTTTAAGGTAAGGTTAACTTGACTATTTTACAGTGCACACTCCCTGGTGATGGGAGGCTCCTCCCAGGTGAACAAGCCCTCATGCCTGCGTCGTCCTAACTATCTATGTCATCCATTTATCCGTGGATGAAATTCCATCTCCGGAGCACAATCTTCCTCCAAAGACAACAACCTGCCTGTGACGGAGGTGTCATAGCCCCTGATTAGCTCGCTAACATTGCTTTGTCTGCGAGCCAAGGCCAATATTGAGAGTAATAAGGAGGGAAAAAAAGTCTTTGAACAATGTCAGCCTGTTTCCGCAGGTGCTCACAGTGAGGTTTTTTCTGCCGCTGAAAGACTCATTAAATATATGCAAATGACAGTGTCACCCTCTGAAACATGCAAATGCTGTTCTTGCATTGTGTTATGAAGTGAGCACTTTGCTGTAACTGAATTTTCATCCTTCTGGCAGTATGAAAATGGACTGTTTTAGCCCAGACAAGTTCAGTAAATATTTTCCTCCTCGGCCTATCTCCTTTGTGTAAACTTTTACTCCGTTTTTTGAATCTACTTAAACACAGTAGTCCCTGTCCTAGCCGGGGGTCCGCTGTAGAAGCATGGCGCTGCATGAATAAAGTTAAGTTATCGTCGGAGTCCATCAGAAAAGGCTTATCTTCAATTTGAAGTCGACTGCTGCACTATCTTCAGTGATGCTCTTGAAAAGGGACATTAGGGAAAGCATTTAAAAAGCAAGCTAAATCAATCATTAAAATCAATGCTTGAAAATAAAAGATAGCGATATAACAGGCATTTTTTTCATCAGTCACATTTAGAGACTCAAATCTCTGCACAAACGTATTCCACTCACAGTGAAGCCCTGGATGTATTTAAATACAGCTTTGTTAACCTTTTAAAAATATTGATTACATTTTGTTTTCTGCTGTTGATTTTTGATTTTTGTTTCTCAAGAAATGTTTCTGACAGTTCAAAGTCCTGTTAAATAAGCTGCTCTTGACATATTATAGTCTTTGTGATGTAAAAACAATCCAGTCTACCACAGGCCGTTGACGCCATCTTGACGACGGTGAATGAATGAATTAATGAGAATGAACCGCTGGAATTGGCACACAAACGAGCCACGTGAATGAATGCCCCACACACACGGGCTGAAGCGCTTGATGAGCACGCTCCAGAGAGACTCCTCACAGTCCACTCTTGTCTCCTCCATGCTCTGCTGTGTCTCACCAACTCGGGAAAACCCAGGACACACTGTATTTTAGCCTGACCACCTCATATATGACTTCCCAAGAGCCACTTTGAAAAGAAGCATAAACTAGGCCTAAACTCATAAGGGCCCATTTATTATGCCCCGCTCCCTCTGTACTGAAAGGCACGCTCCGCCCCTGAAAGAATGGCAAGAGACCAATGAAATAGAAAGATGCTAAACTTAAGCAGAGCATACCTACATTCTTTAGTATCCCCATAGAGAAATGTATCCTCTGCATTTGACCCATCATTCAATTCTTCATGTCAATAGCAGAGTAGAATTCCCATCTCCAGAGCTCGAGCCAGGATCTTTGCAATGCTTATCTATCTTATCGAGACTGTACCATTTCACAGGGAGAAAAGGAATGCCACCAAATCAGTGTGAAAACAGCTGCATAGTCCACATTTAAGTGTTAATTGACTATAGGGCAATATGGTTGAAAGAAATACAGCTTTGACTCATAGACAGTAATCCTCCCATTTATTTTATTGAATACAAAGAATGTCTATTTTTGGTGTCTGTGGATTCCCTCCCACCTCCTCTTGTGCCACTGGTGTGTCTTGACCTAATTGGCCCTGGCAGCCTGTCCTTTCTCTTTCTTTCTGTCCTAGAGGTGAAGTTTTTCTCTCTTTACTCGTCTGAGCCTTGATCCCATCCCTCGCCTCCAGAGTTGGCCACACATAATGTATTTACAACCGCACTGTTGATGCCTGCAGTCAAGCTCCCCTGTGGCACACGTCGCTCAAATCGCCCATGAGACCTGCATATTGCCATTCAGCTTGTGGTCTTCAATCTCCCCGGTCCAAAACTAGCAAGGGCTAAAGTAGTGCACCAGCATCTCCGGGCCTGTGGATATCAGCCAGTTTACCCCCAGACGAGCTCTTTCAAACAGGATTAGGAACGCTTACTTTGGAAATGCACTTCCATTGGCTCGCACTTATCGGTGATGAGCAGTCATGAAGTGGTGATGGAGGAATGGAGCAACCAAATTAGCCTTCAGAAAGCACCCCTAATATCACATGGTGTGTTGTAGCTGATCTGGCGAACTGTGTCATTTTTATTAATCTGATTTTCCCTGCAAATTAAAGTGTGTATTTAAACATCATGTTGTGGCCTGTGGTGAAATCTGGCTTGGATTGTTGCCTTTTATGCACATGCTGGTAGGGATGGGTACCGAAACCCGATATATTTTCGGCCCCGGTGCCATTAATTTTGACCAGACTGATGAGCTCTAGCCTAACGGCGTGGTCACGGCCTATTTTTGTTTTGGCTTCATGGTGAACTCATAAGTTAAACCACCTATCACATCACATCAAGCCAATGGGTTTGTTCATGCACATATTTTTAATACAAATCTGGTCGAGCGGCCGTGCTGTGGACAAAAATACTTTGTTGACGCTAGAGGTCATTGGCTGGTTTGAGGTAATAAAAAGGCAACATTTACTCAGATAAAGTGATAAAACATGAAGCAGGGGGGCTACAGCAGCAGAAGACCCTACCGGTTGCCACTTTATCAGATGCAAGGTCTATCTAACAAAGTGGCCAGTCAGTCTATGGCCATTATCCATTTGTGCCACAACTTTAAGAAAACTTAAAAACACTTGCAACTTTTGTCACTTTTGTTACTTTAGTATTGCTAGATCATGGAATATACTTCAGACAAGCTCGCAACAGCTTTGGGCATTTTTTACTTAGTCATTCAGTTGCAGTGTGCTGGTAACTCAAAAATATTCATGAGTGGTGACCTGCTAGCTCTTTTGATGTTAAAAACACAGGTACAAAATGCATGAGGACATCAGTAACATCAGTCACCACATCAAAATGGATTCAGAGCATCCCCTGTACGGCCACCTACTGCACAAGAAGATTATGGCCCCTTGAGGAAGGTTGAATGAACATGCAACCAGACTACGAAATGAGCTACTACTTATGTGGATACAAACATATGCCAATGTCTTTCTTGTATTGCCATATTTATTACAGTAATGGGTTAGATATTCAAAATGCAGCTCTGTAAGATTTGACAAGTTAACTCTACATAAAAATGCTAAGTCAGATCCCTTGACTTTTTGAAAACAATTTTTGCAGTATATAGTATACATTGCTGTTAGGGGCTTGCTTCATTCACTCATTCAATCAGTAAAATACATAGCTGAACTAATAGTTTCAGTGACAGTATTTTTAAGACTAAGGTTTTTACTGTATACATACTGTATATTCAGTATTGCCAGCACTGTGGTAGGCAACATAATGAGAAAGAAAGTGCAGAATTTAATTTCCTCCTATGCTAAGTATATGTAGCGTCTTCACAGCAAATTCAACAGTGTTAGATTTTAGCTACTGTCTCCAAAAAGGAGCTGGTGTTTTTAGCAGTTACATACAGACACCCCTCAGGATGTTCATTTTCAGGTTTGCAATTGCAGTGGAACAAATAACTAAATAATAATACAAATATATATACATGTATATATTGAAAGAATTTGATGAAATAATACAACAAACCCAAGCGATCTAAGTGTCTGTCAATGTACAGCTACTGACGGATAATGGTCACATTCATAAAATGTATATGTCGATGAGATTATGATGATCCACCAGTGTGGCTGTCTCCCCTCATGATGATTCACATGGCTGTTTCATGACCAGCCATTGTTAGATGTCAGCGCACAATGTACAATATACACATATTACAATAGCCTCATTTTATTTCATTGTTAATACTGTTTGACCTAGACCTAGATAATTGGCAATTAGCTAGGGTTCATAGTAACTCAGTGGTTTTATTCTGGCCTTAGGGGTCCCAGTTTTCATTCTGATTTGAATTCATTGGATTTTAATGTAACCCGTTTTTCTCTACCAAATGAAAATCTACAACTTTTTCTACATTTTCCACTGAACCCCTTACACCATTTTATGCAATGAAAACTGCATTTAAACCATGACACATATTTGGTTCCCACCCACCACAGTCAATTATTTATAATAAAAATTATTATTACCTGTGCAATGTTTTCAGTAGCCCCCGTCCGTCTGTCTGTCCGTCCGTCCGTCCTTCTGTCTATCTGTCTGTCCTTCTGTCCGTCTGTCCGTCCTTCTGTCCGTCTGTCCTTCTGTCCGTCCTTCTGTCGGTCTGTCCGTCCTTCTGTCCGTCCATCCGTCCGTTGTCCATCTGTCTGTCTGTTCATCTTTCCGTCCGTCTGTCCATCCGTCCTTCTGTCCATCTGTCCGTCCGTCTGTTGATCCGTCTGTCCGTTCCATCTGTAAGCAACTTAACTCAAAAACTACTGAGCTGATTTGGATGAAACCTTCAGGGAAGATCAGGGATGACACAAGGAAGAAGGGATTCGATTTTGGGACTGATCCAGATCACCGTCTGGATCCAGGATTACAAAAATACTTGCCCCTCCTCCCCATCCCTCCAGTGTTGTGAAAGCTGACACTTTAAGCAAAGTGAATTCAGTAAAAAATCAACAGACACTTTTTTCTTGGAGGGGTGTCCAGTCCCAGAGAAGGTTCTATTTAGAACTGTTTATTTTAGGAGTGCATAGGGGAAATCTGTTGGCGTAGGCCTTGGCGGAGGTCTGCACGCTCCCAGTGCTTTCTTGTTGTTTGTGTTTTTGCATGTAAGAATCTTGTTTCTGAAGCCCATTCAACGTGTGATCCACATTTTATTTGATCTATTTTTTCACATTTCTCTATATATTTACTGAGATTGAAGACAAAAACAATCAAAAACACAAGGATAAATACCATTTTAAGCAGAGTTCAATAAAGTGTAACTAACTCTCTGTGTGATAAGCCTTGAGGTCTATAAAATGCTGAATGTCCTATTTACTTTTTCTAATACAATCATAATAAAGGAGCTTTCGACTGGTTCAATTAACATTACTTCATTTCTAGCTCTAGGCCTGTTTTAATGTTTAATTACACTATATTACACTTCTGAGCTGATCTGCCATATTCAAATACTTGTATTATTTATTA
The DNA here is from genome assembly GCA_036025475.1 of Philypnodon macrostomus. Lineage (NCBI taxonomy): Eukaryota > Metazoa > Chordata > Actinopteri > Gobiiformes > Eleotridae > Philypnodon > Philypnodon macrostomus. Next base: position 15,395 of record JAVQKC010004968.1, read on the forward strand.
ACAGTATTTGAATTGCTTTGGTAAATCACACTCCTTTTTATCTAAAATATATATTATGATTTTATACAATTGATTGCCTTTTTCTTTAGCAGCCATTTTCCCAATCTAGAATAGTTTCTTTTACACATAGTTGTATAGTTGAAGCCTTTCACAGCTACTATGGGCCTTTGGCAGAGTAAGAACAGCAGCAGTTTAGTCACAGAGCTAACACAGACTCTTGCACTCATTTAGGGGAAATTTACAATCACTAACACTCCCAACACATGGATGTCTTTGGATGGTGGGAGGAAGCTGAAGTTGGAGAGAACCCACAGTAGAAATCTGTGGACATGCAGACTTCACTAAGAGAAACTGTGTGTCAAGCAGCTCAAGGATCGAACCCACAACCTCCTTGCCCAGAATCAGAAGCACAAACCAAAAAGTCTTGTGTTATTTTTGTACTAAGGACTTCCCACTCACATACACATAAAGGTAATTTCATATGCCTCCATCTAACTAAGGCGTTAAACAATGTGATCAGTCTCCCATAGGCTGGCAAGCTGGAAAGTCCCCTGAGCTCCCAACAAATAGGCATCAAAACCTACTGTGCCTGACCAAACAGCTAGGACCAACTCTAGAGAGGAAGCAGGCTGGTGATTAGTTTTGCCCCCTTTAACACCATCATAATTGTTCACAACAGGGGGGACTTAATCATACCTAAGACCAGTCAAAGTTATTACCATGCCTCAAGGAAAACTGCCCAATTCTGTGTACTTGCCACATGCAGCATCAGTGGTATAATATTGTGCAGAACATAAGGACCTTTTGGATGGATGGACGTTCACATGGATGTTAAACGTTTGCATATGGGGGTTTTAAATGATACAAATAAGGTTGTTGGTATGTTTTTAGAAATACAGCCAAAGTCAATTTCATGTAGTTTTTATATTTATTGATCTTTTTCCAAATATCTCTGGACCATGGGCAGTTTGCAGTTGCAGGGCTGACACAGAGACATAAGCAGAAAGACAACCATTCACTCTTAAATTTCGTTGAATTTCTTTTGATTGGTCATGTGCATGGCATTGAAGCCATGAGTAAACTGACTGACAGTAATATTAATCGCTCTATTGAGTCAAATATTGATGCATTCACTAATGATCTTTAACAGCACAGTACATACATGTAGTATATTAGCTGCCATTTGTCAAAGCCTTGTCAAAGTCATAATTAGCATTTTTTTTGGCTCTACATTCATTAAAAACAATCTATGAGCACTTAGTCAAACATTAAATCTGGTTCACATTCTGCCACATAATGGAGTCAATACTGTCAGTGACATTTTTGGACTGTTCACATTTTGTAAAAACAGAACATTGTTGAGATCTGGCTCGATGCCACTCTTCAATCATCAGTCCATCTGCTGGGGGCAGCTCTGCACACGCTCCGGTTTGATTGTACTGTTGAAAGGGTTTGGTTCTGACAACAGACAACAAGGCCATTTTTCTGTTGGGCTTTTCTGTTCCAGTGAAAAGTAAAAACATTAAAATAAAATAAAAAATAACATATTGAAGTTTTTTGGGGGGGACTTTGTTATCAGCAGGGGGGCAGTTCTGAGTCACACATTTGAAAATGACAGGTTTGGACTCTGGATGTTTTGGTGAGACGTCCTGTTGTGGATATTGTGTGGAACTTGTCATTAGACTTTTTGAAACTCTAGAGATAATTACAATCATTTACAATTCAGACTGAAATACATGCAAACATTGACCCACGCTTATTATGTACCATATATAATATATATCATCTTGACGGTGATATTAAAGTGTTTTATGCTTATATTTCATTTCAGTAATGTTGTAAATAAATAACATTCTGAATAGAGATACTCAAAAACAGTGAAGCCAGCATGCATATGGTATGTAGGAAATCCAATATAACAAAATAGAAGAATTATTTGACCCATGCAGTCAATTATATTTGTAAGTATTATACAATTATACAGTTACTTATTCTGGACACACTAACCTAGTTTAATTTGCCATTTCGATGTTTTGGACACAGAGCACAGACCAGTAATCAATTTTTTTAAGTAGTTTAGCACCATTGTTTCAAACTTCAGATGAATTAAAATCAGAAAAAAATATATATAAATGATAATTAGACATTTGTGGAATTAGTCACGTTTTAATGTCATAAGAAAAAGATGACTGAATAAAATGTTTCTATTCCTCTCATCCTCACGAACATGTCTCAAAATACACAAACCAGTTTGTAGTTCAGATAAACTGGTAAAACATAAAATCATTTGGTGATTTTTAGTGTGAGCAATTATTCCTCTTGTGGAATTGTTTGTATTTGGTCAATGTGCACTTTTAGGTTGTAGACTAGAAGTGAGTGAGAAATAAATTATTTATGGTGTAGAACTAGATCACCTTCTGGATCCAGGATTTTTTTTTTTTTTTTTTTGGTATTTTACTCTTCAGACATAAGCCCACTACCTTGGCTTCCAGTTAGTAACTCAGTAGCAGTCTGATGTGAGCGGTCTATAACCACTGATTAAATGATAGAAAAAATATGTTTTCACACTTTTGAAGATTATAATTGAATAAATCACATATTTACAACAACATGGAAAAGAACTGAATGGAAAATTTACCAGAACATGGAATGATGTAGAAGCACATATCTTTAAAAAAAAAAAAAAGTGCATGTATACACTTGTCCAGAGCCCTTGTTAAGAAACCCCAGACTCAGAGTTAGAGGATGGGGGATTGTCTGTCCGTGCAGTCCAATTTGAAAAGTGGGCCATGATGTCTTATTATAAGTGTGCAAAATCTAGTCCTGGCCAAGAAGACATTTTACACTTCGACCAGTTCATAACTCACTTTTTCTAGCACTTATAGAATAAAGATATTGTGTAACGCAACACCCAGAAATGGTTCAGACTTGTTTCTCTGGTAATTGCCTTATTCTGCGTGTTGTGGCTGAGATGATGGAGTGAGAAATATATGTTTTTTTATCTTTTGTTATTGTTCAATAAGAACTAGGTTTTCTGTCACAATATTTGTGAAACTTTGTCTTAGAAATTTCATATTCCTGTTCACCATGAGTTTATTTCATTTTGACTGCTATATTAAACCAATGCCATAATAGGGGTTGTTTTTCTGGTCTGATTGTGAAACCCTAATCATCAATATATTCATTTATATATATTGGATTGCAGTTTGTAACACTGTTGGCTCAAAGCAACAAGTTCCATGGTTTTTGTGTGGAGTCTGTATGTTCTTCCTGTGCATGTGTGTGTGTTTTTTTTTTATCTATGTTTCAGTTCTTCCAACCCAAACTTGCATAACATGTCTTTAAAAACAAAGGTCTTCAGTCAACAGTGTGTGTACACCAATATATACCCTTTTATTTCTTATTTATTCCATTATCCTACATTACAATTCATGCACTGCCTCCTCAGAGTTCAACCTTTGGCCTCTAGTCGTTCAAGATATTACGTGTTATTTAACATATCCACAAAGAAATCATTTTCATTTTCCCTTCTTCACCACTAGTAACCTTTACAAGCCAGCATCCTGCATTATAGGCATTAAGTCAGGATGATATATAAAGTAAACATATCTGCCCACACACACACAACATGGGTGTAAGCAAGCATTAGTAAGATGGAATAAAGTGGCCAGTGTTTCTCATAAATGAATTCAATTTCAGCTTTTATAATGAATGTCAAATTTTTCCAATGACATCACTGAGCGAATCAGTTACAGTTCAAATCTCAGCAGCATGCTTCAATCCAGTTCTATTTATCTGTTGAATAATTCACCATTTGAGTTAATGTCTTAAACGTTCTTACTGTAATAAAATATGCATATACATTTCTTTGCATATTTTATGCTGATTATGGCTGTTCTGTTGGGATATATCTAGGATAAAGATATTTCACAGTAATCCTAATCATTTATCGCTGCTAAACCCTCTACTTTATAATGCATTACAAAGAGCCTGTCTGGACATATATTTGAGGTCACACATGATGAAGCCTGGGTGCCTTGGTGCTGACCTTGGTGTGAAGATGCATTGAACTCTGGCTTAGATCATTTCAAACTCGCCTGATTTCCATGGTCCATCCCCAGACAGTCATTTGGACCGTTTTCAAAGGGGCCTGCCTGTGGTTAATTAAAAATGAACTGGCCATGATTAATTGACACTTTGGATAAGAAGATCTTAACAGACTCCCACTTATGTGAGCTGAAGTCAGAGCTGCTTCACTTACAAGAGAACAGAAAGTATTAGGATGATAGAGTTAAAATGTTGTCCATGCTTGATCAGGGTATTGAGCTGGTCTTACCTATAAGCTGGTCTTCAATTGGGTCTTTTGAAGCTGGCAACTCAATGACTAGTCTGTATCATGTTTACATGTCATATATGTGGCCAGCGTGTGCTCTGCTCCCCAACAAACCTTAAAAAAGATCTAATAAGTGAGCACTATACTAGCTCAAGGTCCTTTTACTGTGCAGGTTCAATGCAAATATTAACTAGGCCTAGGCCGTCATCCCCAACAGCAAGGTGTATATCGGGGAAACGGCCCCATACGTCTGCCACTAATGCTAGGGCACCATTTGCACCTTAATCAGACGGATTTTATTTTGTTAACGAGCAAATAAGAGGCCCCGCCCCCAAACCATGACATATATGGGAAGGGTTTATTTGTTTGAATGTGAAGAATGTTTTTGGCTAATTTTCTCTTCATGATATGTAACTGTGTATACAATTTGAAACTGATCCGTCAGTTTGTTTTTGAGTTATCGTGTTCACGCGTAGGATCTGCATAGGCCTAAACTCTTGTTTCACTGATATTATTCCTCTGAAGAGAAATCAACTTAACTTTTAAAGAATCTTTCATCCTCTGTTTTTTTCCATTTAGGCTGCATCAAACAGGACCTGGCATGTTAGTCACAGGGCTGACACAGAGAAATGCACAGACAGACAGCCATTCTTCCTGACATGCATTCACTAGGAGAAATGCTGAGGTGGTGGGAGGAAGTCTGAGTAGAGAACGCAGATAGCACATGCAGACTCTCCAGAGATTGTTCTTAACGTACTCCTAGTAGTAACCCGACAAAACCAGACTGACAAGTGAAGGGACTGCTCCCGTAGAAAACGTCCCAAAAGAGGATGTACTCGACTGAAATTATGCGGTAAATGAATGGATTATTTATTGTGTAAGTTTTAATCACACAAATATAGCATAATACATTATGTTTTTCTATGTTACTAATAAGTAAAGCCCGCCTACTCACGGCAATACTGCCACATGATTGGTTCGCCCCACCAGTGGTGTTGGTACCAGATGGATTTTCGTGAGGTTGTAAAACTACAAATCTCACGAGAATCCAGCTTGCAGCACAAGGTGAAAAAACACTCAGGAACCAGCCCTTTATCTCCACGGTTATCTCGAAATATTTTGGATATAAATCGTCTAATACCAATGTTTTTGTTTTCTCCTGTCTCAGTACACCCAAAGTTAAGCTTTGCAAGATTGTAGGAAATATTGGATGTGTGCCACACTTTGTTCAGGGGCTATCCACTTAAGCCTTTCTTAGAATCAGTCACTTATGCAAACTGCAGCATCACAAAACGACATGAACCTCCTGTAGCTCTATCCAAAGATTATCTGTGAGCCTTGAGTGATCTGTCAGTGTGGTTAAACATGACCGTCACACTCGTATCAGTGACACTATATGTTTTTTCTATGGACACAGGGGAGCGGACATGTTTGGGTAGGTAGGTAGGTATATGTTATTGCTGTACTAAAGGACTGTGGCAGGATGCAGAGGCTCATCCATCACGTGTGCCACGTTTGTGTCACGGACAAGTTCTTCATTTTCAACAATGTTAACAACAACCTGAAAAAGCATGTCTGTGCGGATTAGAGCCAGTGATGGACAAACACCTTTACGATGAGCGTAAAAATATAGCTGTGGGTCAATGCCAAGAGTGGATCTTTTATGTTCACTTTGAGTAGAATATAAATAATGTCACCTACAAATGTTATACTTCTTAGTTTCCCTAATATCTTATGGATAAAGTGAATACTACAATTATAAAAACAATAAAAATTCCAAAAAGGCATCACCACAACAGTCACACTAACACATTCATACAAAACAACATGTGTGAAAAGTGTCTTGCCCATGAACAAGTGGGAAGTGACCCTCTGGTTAGGGCAACACACTCTATCTCCAGACCCACTAAAGCCCACATCACCAAATATAGAAAATTAATACTAATATGCACCATCACCCAAGAGAAATGTTATAATGAAGAGGTCTTGTTCTGGATCTTTGGTCACTTAAAGTCAGAAATATGTTAATAAACAACACAGAAATTATTATTTTTGAATTTTAGGGTGTAAAATTACAACCTAAACAGGGTTTAAAGTGGCTGCTATTATGTTCAAATGAATGTTTTGTCTTTGAATGTCTTTTGCTCTGAATCCGACTGCTTGCAATGGTCTGCTTTTTTAATTCACTTTCCCCCCAAGGGTAAAACAGTAAGCCATGAATCGCCATGTAATAAAAAAAATCCATGACATAGGACACCATACTAACATACTAATAAGAACACTCTGTTATTTTGAAAGCTGTACTTTTCAGAAGATTCTGGAAACAACAGATCTTAATTTCCCAGGAGTGATTACTGGTGGAGGTTGTGGCATGGACTGGGAGCATTCTCTAGGTCTCACATCCAGTACAAAAACCAGCCATGATGTTATTATATCTGTAGCTAACACGTCCAAACATTAGCCCCTTGTGATCATCTCAGCTTGAAGTTCTAATATAATGCAACAACATGGTTCAGAATCCACCTTCTTCACCAATATGATCTCATTCACCTTACTGCATCTCAAACTGAAAAAAAATATTTGGCCAAGACTAAAATCAAAGTTTGTAAACAGAAAGTTAAATTCCGGAATGGAGGCAACTGGAAACAAGACCATAATAATAATAAAAAAGAAAATTAGCCATTAGCATTAGCCACAAAAGATCACAAATTAAGATGGTTTTGGCAAATGACAATCACTCTGCCACATGTTGGTAATGACAGAGTCTGGTTAGGAAACATTCATGAATTTACCTCACAATGTATGTTTATTTAATTGACCAGTTAGTATTCACTTCATTTTTAGGTTTTACTGATCAATGTATTACAGAAATGTTGATGACCACAATATCTTTTCACTGTATGCTCAGAATTATTCTAGCTTCTCCATAAAAGTCAACTCACTTTTTCTCCAGTCGCCTCCATTCCACTTTAAAAGGTCTATTCTAAATTTAAATGTAAGGCAAAGTGATGAAACATGGCCAAGTGTCTCTGTCACCCTCATACATACCAATAGAATGGCAAGTCATTTGTGTTAAGCCACTGCCACATGTTTGTAATCATACAAGATTAATACATGTCAAATTCACCATACATTGGCTGCCGTCCTGCCTGATGCATGTCACAGTGCAATGAATGGACAGCTATGATTTAGATACTTGGCTTATGTTATTTTTAGCATCTAACATCACTATGAAAGAATTTGTTGTATGTATAATGGAGAGTGATGCAGAATATTTCATCATTCATTGTGATAAATGGTCAGATTTGATGCAATATTTGGTCATGCAACTATAAAACGTCACACACAGTCAATCACACCACAATATAGGGCACTTTGAGTGTTACATTGGCAGGATTCATGTTGTCTGTGTGTGCCATGTGTGCTGCTTTTCAAAGAACCTATGCTATTGTGACTGTACAAACACACAAGCAGCCTTTCTGATGCATCAAATATGTATGATGCTAACATTTTATTATAAGTACTTCTATTCAGTTTTACCACAGTCCCTTGCATTTCAGAAATAGTTAGGTTATAAAAAAATGGCTCCCTATACATTATAATGAAATGCTGTATCTTGTAATGTCATATTTGCCCCCAGGTGTTGTCAGTTCTGATGTATTTATACTTCTCCAGTATCCGGTCTAATCTAAATTTAATGTGTCATCATATACTGTACTTCCCTGGACGGCATTGGCACATTTTTCTTGTGCTGTCTAAAGCTCTCCTGATAAGTGGGCAGAGATTTATTTCACAGTCGAATGGTGAGGTGGTAATGCACTAGTCCACAGTGTGCCAGCTCTTGTCCAGAGAGTACTCTTAGAGGTTTCCCTGAATCACACGTGCTGGTTAAGTGATTGATAGGAGGATTGATAGATGCGATGTGCTGTTAATCAGAGGCAGTTGACGAATCGCAGAATTGCAACTACCGTACATATGTCGATAGAATTAGAAAAATGACAGTCAATGTGTCTTTAAACATGAGGTAAAGTAATATCTGTGCAATATCGACTCACAATTGTGATATGCATTCAATTCAATTAGGTCCCAAAATGCAGTCAACCGCAATTATTGGTTTGATCCAACCACAATCTTTAAGTCGAGTCTGCATGCCCTCCCCGTGTTACCACAACTGCACTGACCATCTCAATTGCTGAGATGAAATGCTGCTCAAGAGTCAAGCTTGGTCCATTTTAGCCTATAGTCAAGAATCAAGTCATCAGTGATCGCTCTATGGTTGTCGGTTATTTATTTATCGTTTTCTACTTTTATTATTATTGTCTCTTACCAGCTTGTCTGAGTAATCCCATTATACCAAGGCACTGACCATCACAAGAGCTGAGCTGAAACGTTAATCACCTTTTAATTCTATTGTTTGGACTTAAGCCATCATGTTAGCGCTCCGGTTCATTCTTTTTTAGAATTAGCATAAAAATCCCATCAATGTGCCAGGTTTATTGTATGGCAGACCACTTTGCACATTGTAACTCTTCATACAGAGTTGTCAAACAATGTGAATGGGAAACGACAGACCTCTGAATAACCGGCTTTATAACTCTCCATGTGGTGTTGTTTTGCCCGATGTTAATCAATAGTAAACATGTACAAAGCTATTGCACCATACTGTGAAAGAGATGCAAAGCTTTCGTATTAATCTCTATCACGGCAGGCACTATAACCCACCGATCGTATGGTAATAAGATTAGACATGACGCTGTTATTTGATGTTTCGACTATTTGAATTCTGACGTTGTAGGAGCCAGCACACCATGTTATTATCCCATTGTCTGTACCCATTGATTCTTACCTAATGAGCCGCTACATCAGTGCCAGTCATTTTCAGCATGATTTTTTAACAACAATGCCCCAATACAGAGGATAAGAATACATTTGTCTCACCGGACCCTGGCTTTGAAATTAAATACACACACCATTTTGCATTTGAAAAGTAGAGCGTTTATCCAGAATAGATGCTTATTTATTGTTCCCACTTTAAAGATTTTGTACTGCTTATCTGCATGCAAGACAAGCCACGGACTACACCACCACTGGGGAGTGTTTGAGTCTGAAAAAGGGACAATTGAAGAGAGTAGACTGCAAATATAAACATAAACAAGGTGATATTACTTTATCAAGAACACTGAGAAGGTTTGGATGTGTTTGTCAGAGATACCCTTCAAAATTTGACAAAAATTGGAGGACATGTGGCGCAAGAACCAGGTAAAAGCACAGTAATAGATTTTCATTTCCATACTGGCTTTGAATTGTCCTTACAACTCCTGTTTTAGAGGTGAGGAGGAATGGAAGAAAATATAGTGATCAGGGGGTTGTTTGAATAGAAATATGTAATATAGTTACTATATTGATAGTATCTCTTTCTTCTAAGAAAAGTACGGTAATACTACAAAATCATTCTTTAAAATCAACTACTTTTAATTTCGGAGACTGGAGGAGGTCCCTATAAATGCCTAGATCATGCTATTGTCCATTTTATGTTATGCAAGCAGCCTTTAGACTTCTCTTTGAAAAGAGAAAAAGATTACCTGTGTTCATGTATCCAATTATTCCCATTGAAGTTCTGGCCTAGAAGTTACCATGCATTGAATGAAAATGACTGTTCAACTGCATGGAATTTATTTGGACACTCAAGATCTGATAATTGCCCTGACTGGTCCTCACATTTGTCCAACAATACTGTGCTCAGTCACTATTGTATAGTGTGTATGTCAAAATACATTTCAGTAGGACACATTAATGAACATATACATGTCAGTTTGCAGGATTATAGCCAAGGCTATTTCCCATCCTCAGTCCTTCAGCCCAAACCAGCCACGCAACACACCATGCTCACTAAACCAAGACAGCAGTCAATACTGATTAAAACACATGCACACTCTCACATGGGGCTAGAAGGTATGAAAATGGAACACCTTTGCCTCCTCTTATGTGATAAAAATGAACAGTACTAAGAATAGCCCCCACATCGCAGTGACTAGTAGTTAGACTAGATCTTGACCGAGCATGTTCCTATGGAGACTTGATAACGTCATTGTCCAACAAAGCTATAATATTCCTCTTTCCTTTTGGCTTCTATTTATCTTGACATATTGAATGAGAATCTAGTCTCAAAAAGCCGATTCAATTACATCTTAATGAAAACAGTAGTTAGCATTAGTATTAGCACTAGGGACCACAATATGAACTAATGAATGAAAAGTGCTGCACAAATAACAACTACTGCTGATAGGTCTGCACCAGGTCTCGTCCATACAAGACTGAAAAATACATGATTAGATTTCCTCACTGCTCCGGTTAGATCATTTGTGATCTACACACCATACAAGCGAGAACATGTGATAGGAAACTGTAAACAGGTTAAGCTACGTGGCTTTATTGTTATTGTGAGAAATGGCAGGAAAATACATCAGCTTTGGCCATTCATTTTCACCTAGAGGTGGAACTTGATAGACACTCATTTACCAATATGAAGAATAACAGGCAAGCCACAACAAAATAATATATACTGGTAATTCAATAACACAAAGTGTATACAAAGTTCAAAAGTTCAAATCTTTATTAATCACTGGATGGAGCAATAATTGTTTTTTTTGCAAGGCTAAGGCTATAAGGAACATCTGTTGTACAGAATGCATCCAATCAGTGTTTTCATAATGCACAGTGAAAATGGCACAGTCTAGCCTTGAACTTCATATTAATGATACAGTGAATTAAAAAAAAATCATATAGGGAATTATATAATAAAAAAGTACATTTTCACATATTTCTGGAGAGCTTGAGCTACAAAGACACCTCTATTTCATCTTAAATCACAGCAGCACTTTGGTCCCATGAGAGCTCTAACGGTGATATTCTAATATAATAGAAACCTCTATGTCTTAAAATGACCTTTTACCTTTTGTCTGAGGTAATTGAAGATTGGTACACTGATTTTTGTGGGATAACATTTATTTATTTTAAAAAGAAACCCAATGTTCAAAGTTATTGACACATGACATTATGATTCAGCCAATTACTTCTATAAAGCGTGTGCATAGTCTCTGCAAATGAACAGCAGTCGGGCATATCGCCTCTGCCCCCAGCGCCTTCCGACAATTAGACGTCTTCTTCTGGTGTGATTATGTACATTTTTGTATTGAAGCCAAACACCAGGTGGATTTTTTGTGATATAATGTACAGAGCAAATGCAAGGTTTTAGAAAACTATCATTTAAATTTTCCAATAAGACGACAAAATAACAGTTTTGCAACAAACAGTCTGCCTCCTCAAAGAACCTTAATATTAACCTGAGCACTAATGAGCCACACCATTGCTCACCAGAGAAATCCTAAGCCTTTTTTTAACCAAGGAAATAGCCCAGTTTTGTAACATGTAAACAAAGACATGAATTAGATCTCTTTTAGTTCAGGGATAAATGCTCTATTCAATTAAATCACAAAGCAAATGTCTTGCCATGGTTAAGAATCGACAAATCTGTGACTCGTATTTGATCCCAGTGAATAAATATCTGTCTGCATACGTCTCTGTGTCAGCCATTTAAGGCCCATACACTTAACAGGGTATTAACTTGAGTTGTTCTGTTGCATTAAGGGGTTTTATTTGATCTGTGTAGTAAGGATGTGGTAATATTAGAACATGGATGTTTTTCGAAGTGGAAATGTGACATGACTAATCTCACATGATAAAGGTTATATTAAAATACACCTAAAGGTTCAAATCTATTAAAAAATCAACCCCCTGGAAAGAGCTCATTAGACTTTCAAGAGCTGTTTATGAGCTGCTTAAACTCCCTGGTGCACTTTATGAAGGAACCATCTTCACTGCAGTCCAGTCCAGAGAGCATCTGTGGACAGACATGGGTCCAGTAGGCACCTCCAGATGGGGATTGAGTGAGAAATAGTTTGGGCAAATTTCAACTGACCCTAATGATGTATTATATTATCATAGTATAGTAAGTGTAACTAGATCATAGCTTTTTATACAGTAAGCAAAACGTTTACCTTGACCAGTCTGTGTAATCAACACATCATAGGAATTGCATGACGATGGACAAACAGAAAATGCATTAGTCTGCCATGTAAGTGTGTCTAGTTGATGTAGTCTAGCTTTGACCCACCACAAAAAAGTAACAATGTGCATTTATCAATAGTAAAGTGGACTTTTTTAATTTGCCTAGCTATTTTCATTAAGTAGCTCATCTTAGCAGTTTTTCAGCCCTCCACAAAAGTCCCTGGTACCAATGCCCTCAGAAAAAATAACCACACCTGCTCTGACCCTAGTCTATACTACATACTGTCTCTATTCTTATAATCCAAGACTGAATCACCCATTTTTACAGTATTTTTTAAGTGTTTTGGTAGCTCTAAGTATTAAGTGAGTAAGGTGAAACCCATGGTCATTTATCTTAAATGGACTGCCCGGGGGTTATCCATTTTGGCTTCCAGATTTAAGTATTACCTTCTTCAGATGTAGTTTGGGGAGTTGGAGATGTACTGCCATTGGCCAGAGCTACAGATGGTGAAACACATCAGTGAGTGTGCTCCCTGTAGACCACTGCACCAGGACTCAGCTGTGACCAGACCCAAAGAGAAGCAAACTCTCAGCCTCAAACTCTGCTCACCCCAGACACACTCTTACAGCACTGTGTCCCGAATCACACTCTCACAAATGTACAGCTGCTCACTGACCAACTTGAAGGTCAATGACCTCAATGACAATTCTCCTCTTTATTGTTTAGTTTTACATTTACTTTATTAATATTAGGATCAAATGGACATTTAAAAATATGTGTTATGCATGTTTTAAAGGCTCCTGAACTTGTGTGTGTCTACACTTTTAAGTCCCAAACTAATATAATAGCCCTTCAAAAATAGACCCATCAAAGCACATTCATATACAGGAAGGCCTCGTATATAATACTATATCATAACAGTGCGTTTGTTTCAACTATGTAAGTTGATAAACCCAAAACAACTTTCTCTTTGGAAAGTCAGCGTTTTCTGTTCAGGGAAGAAAAGGACTGTGTTCTGGTTGTTTTCTGATACAATGATGAACCTTGCAAAAGAAACACAACAGAATTAAGTCAAAGCTATGAATGCAAGTGCTCAGTTTTGTCAACTGTGGGCAAATCCACACTATTCCTCCCAGTCAGACTCACTTCATTTGATTTTATCATACTAAGAATTGTTATTTTAAGGAGATTGCAGTATTGGATGGTATCACTGGCCTTACATTTCAACATGCACTCTCCAGCACAGAGATACATTGACCACTTAGATTGACTATATCTTCAGCCTCTTCCCCAATAAGTTTTTTGTTTTGTTTACTTCTCTAAGTGATGTAAACATCAATCCTCCAAAGCCCTGTGTATTGTGAAAACATGTAAATCAATCTCTAGATAGTCTCTTGTTAAAGGTCCTATATGCAGATTTTTCATACATTTAGTGTTCAGCCTCACGTGGCCATTAGGGGAAGTGTTTACAGAGGTTTAATCAAAGTTATACGTATCTCACTTTAGTGTTTGTAGCTTTGGATTTGAAGCCACGGGACTTACCCACTTGCCTTCATAACGAAGACGAGTGCGTTGATTGATAACTTTACCTAAGCAAAAGAGACCTGTACTGTTCGCTAAAGCTCGGGTTTAAAGTCCGGCGCACCACTATCTCCGGAGATAGCCCTGTAAACAAATAACCACTCTGTGCTTCAAAACTACACTCTCCAGCGCTGACACAGAAATAAAACAAACTCCCTGAGACAATGCAAAGAGAACAATGTCCAGGGCATGTTTTACAAAGCGATCCACAAACTACAGCGGCCAGAGCAAAACATTCACCATCTCCACAGCAGCGTGTAGCAGTTAGCTCTGGTCAAGAAGCTAATCAAGCTAATGTTAGTTAATATATTGTGTTTACATGTTTACTGAAACTACAAAGGACCAAACAGAGTTCATTATGCACATCACAATGTGGGCTTCACATACAAAAACGTGAAATAAATGCAATGTAATGTTATTTTGGCTGAAAATCGTGTATATAGCTGCTTTAAAATACGTGCCGATCAAAAGTGACCCAAACACAAGGTCTCTCTACGGGTGTCACTCAGCGTCATTTTTATTTGGACTCTATTTACACCAATGAGCTCTGCCGGCGGGAGCAGCATATGGTCACGCTCCGTCTGCCTCACAATAATGACAATTGTTCAGTCGGAGGCACTGTCACATCAACAGTGGGGTGTATAAAAACAATGATGCATTCACTACAACATTTAGTCTGGTCTGGAGAAAGTCAATGGTATAAATGAGTAGACTGTTATTACTGAGATATTATGTGATTTAAAGCAACATTGGCCCAAACCTCTAACAATGTTTCTCTAAACCTTATTATTAATTGGTCCATGGTATCAGAGGTGGTCCATGGTATCAGAGGTGGTCCATGGTAACAGAGGTGGTCCATGGTAACAGAGGTGGTCCATGGTAACAGAGGTGGTCCATGGTATCAGAGGTGGTCCATGGTAAGAGAGGTGGTCCATGGTAAGAGAGGTGGTCCATGGTATCAGAGGTGTTCCATGGTATCAGAGGTGGTCCATGGTATCAGAGGTGGTCCATGGTAAGAGAGGTGGTCCATGGTATCAGAGGTGGTCCATGGAATCAGAGGTGGTCCATGGTATCAGAGGTGGTCCATGGTATCAGAGGTGGTCCATGGTAAC
>JAVQKC010004992.1:0-10349 GCA_036025475.1 Philypnodon macrostomus
TTCATGAAAATAAAGAAAACTCATTGAATGAATGAGGTGTGTCAGAACTTTTGGTCTGTACTGTATGTCCATGTTCTCATTGGTGAAAACTGGGGAGAAATTTTAAAAGAAAACTAAACCAGATCTGAACCAGGACTAAATACATCTGGACTAAAAGCTCTAAAAGAGGTGTAAACCATAAAACCATAAAAAAAAAGTGATATTATAAACAAAGAATTGAAATCCATAAGTCCTCCATAAAGTTTGCAATACATTTATTTGATTTATTTATGTGTGTTTCATGCATTATGACACACAACATTGATGATAGACAATGCATGACTGTACAAATAATAAAAAAATAAATCACATTTACTTTATATACAGATTCAGAATTCATATAGAGCAGTGTATAGCCCTACTCACAAAAATTACAGTCCTGGGTTTGCTGGTGATCATTTAAGCAGCTTGGGCAGTAATCAGCCAGCTGCAGATGAGCCCATACACACCAAAACAAATCAAGGGCTTGCAGTGGGTCCCCTGTTCCTGATTCACAGTCTGCTGCTGTAGAGTCATCCATCCAGCAAGTCTGTGCCCGCCCTAATTAAGTTGAAAAGGTGGAGTGAGAAGGTCATTAAGCACTTATTTATTTGGCGAAGCAGCGGTTCAGAACGACAATCCTATTCTTCTCTTCAGGTAATATAATTGGCGTGAACAATGATAAGCCTGGTGCCATGTGGAATGATGGCAAGGACACTCAGGGGTGCAGTTGTACAGTCGGGGCAGAAACATCATTGGATCATGGCTGTTGGATCATATGGAGGTTTAGTACTGGTTTAGACGGTTTATTTCTGGTTTAGTCCTAATTTTATCATAGTGTAGATTTAGTTCTGGTTTAGACTGTTTTAGTCCTGGTTAAAACATAAAAGTAGCTTAATAGTGGTCCTGTGTAGTGGCAGATATCTATAAACATAATAGGAAATGACTGTGTCCAGACCTCATTGACCTCAGTTGTGTGCTTGACCATGTCTGTAGTGTCTAGTCTGTGCCACACACACACTTTGATCATTGGCTCTTCAGCGGTAAACAGCATTGATAAATACTGGGGCTGACCCTTGGAGAAGCTAAATGCATTTGTGGTGGCTGTAATACTTTATGCCTAGAAATGAAAGGAGGATGTTGTCCTTTGAGAAGTGGCAGGAACAAGCGCGATTACATCACAAACAAGAAGAAAGAGGAGAGGATTCAATTTGGGAGGAAGTGTATCACGCCGACGGAGAGGCCCTTGTGCTTGTCAGAGATTGGGAGAGGGGACCGTTAATCACCAAATACAAACAGGCAGGCAGCGTCTTCCGGACTGCTGTGAACTGCAATATACAGGCAGTGTCAGAGGAAAGGTCAATGGCGTTGTTAGGGGAGTCTTGTGAGGACACTGAACAGGTGCTCTTTAGCTGACAAATATACTGTAACAGGCACATTGTTCACCAAAGTAGCCATCATTAGGGTCAGTCTACAGTAGCTCCAGCCTTATGCACTTTGAATCATGGTGCAGGATGGCAGAGTGGATAGCAGTCTCGGCTGGTGTAGGTTTGATCCTTGAGTTGACAAACCCTGAAGGGAGTCTGCACATCCTCCCTGCCTTACTGCGACGTCCTTTGTCCAAAGACATGCATGCGTTATGCAAATCAATGTTTGTCTGTCAGTGTATGTCTCTGTGTCAGGCCTGAAACTAACTGGCTGCTGTCTGGAACCCTACCTAACAGTTGCTGGGATAGGCTCTGGTGACCAGTTACTCTAAGAAATTGATTAATTCTCTATATTGTAGTGTGTCGTACAGTTTACCATCATAAGTTCAGTAAAGTTTGAAAAATTGTTCAATCTTTCAACCTTCCTCTGACAAACTTTTGGAATTTAGACATATAATAGATTCTAGTGTGTAGGTTGACTACATAAAATCTATAATATATTTTGTTACGCTGTCTTAGTATTTCCTGTGCATGTTAGCATGTCGGGATGTAGTGATTGACAGCTACCTCTGAGCTGCTCACAATGCTCGTGGGCATGTGAGGGCTGGCTCCAGGACTGTCTGACATAACCAAACATATATTTGAGTTTCACGGTATTAATTTACTCATGATTCCTCCTGTATGTTGAGGCAGGTGTTATTAACAGCTACTTATGAAACATTATGTCCACCTCCCTAGAAACTGAGCAACTCTCACTGAAGCAGATTCTCCTGCTTTTTGCTTATATTCTGCCGGTCAGAAAACCAAACTGAATAGACATCTAAAGAAATTATACGCTTACAGTCTTCAAAGTACAGACATCTGAAATCACAGAGTAAATGATAGTAACTGTCTGCATCCCAGATATGTGTCTATAAACTAACTCCAACAGAGTTCAGCACATTGCATAGACATTTCACTCCTACACCGACTGTGCCTGTGAAGGTTGGTGCTCCTGCAGCTGTCTCAGAAGTGCTCAAGTTTTTTGGTCCACAACAAAAGGATGCACAGTATCAAAGAAACACACAGTTCCTGGGTCTCCAGCTGGTTACCGTCACATTAGGTTAAAACTCACGCACAAAGCACAACACTGGGTTCAGCTTGTGAGCGCATCGGAAAAAAAAAAACTGTTAATTTTCTTTTATGGAAATGTAGCTCTTGCACACTTGTTATCTTTGACAAGAGGATTATATGTACGTATGCTAATGGTGATCTGGCCATTTTTTGATTAGTCCGTTGAAAATGTAATGGTAAAATTTTGCCAGTAGAAAGACAAGGATAAGGAAGAATACGTTTGGTGCCAATCCCCATCACCATCTTGTCTCTCTACAGCTCTGTGGTGAAACCAGCAATACCAAACCCAGCCACAGGGTGTCAGTAAAGGAACTAAATGGACTCTATTGGTTCCTATAGAAGCTTTAAATTTAACACAATATCAAACTTGAAGATCCCTGGTTCAAGTTCAGGTCAGGGCAGATTGCAAGATAGAGTCAATGCCTTTAGTGAATATCTGAGCCCTCTGACTGCTACCAGTTTATGGAAGAACTTGTTTTATTTTTAATGTTAGTTAGTTTCCTATGTAACGATCATGGCAGATGGACTGTTAATCAGCCTTTGCCCTTTTGCAGTTTGTAAACAAATATGGTGCATTCATTTTTAAATGGATATCTGCTATAACTGGTGACTAATGACCAACAGAGACCAATTGAAGTGTTGAGATGCTGAGATCCTCTGTGATTGGTAGATGAGAGGCACTTCCTGATATTTAAGAGGGTCAAGTGGCATCGATCGCATACTTCCTCCTGGACACTCACCTGTCACAGATAAGACTGATTACGCTCCAGGTGCCAGGGCATATTTCTTTAGCAGCCATCATACCCTCACTTCCTGTCTGCAGTCGGTCCACTCATGAGTCACTTTCCCATGAGTTTGCTTTGGTAGGCTCATCGCTCCAGTGACATACAGCTCTAGCCTTTGGGAAGAATATGACAGATCTGAGAAGATACACTTAAAAACACTTACAGAGACAATATGCCACTTGCCGCCCACAACACCAGCTCTTCTCAAAGCGTATGCTGGGGAGTTGTGCCAAAGTGCATATCTCATAACACAATCTGTCCTAGTTTAACTTATAGCTGCAAGTTTACTCATAAAATAAATAAATACATTGTTGATTTGACTGAAAAATACCAGGGTGGGAAAGTGTGGTTATTCTGTCTGAATGGTAAAGGTATAGCCAAACCTGGACTTGAACCAGGACTCTTTAAGTTCAAGGGTACATGCTTTGTCTTTGACCATTACTTTTTCTTGCTAACAAATCCCACCAGCGTTGTAAATATAACATTATGGCTAGCTAACTGCATCATACATCTGTAGAAAAAAAAAAACATGAACACATTGAACTCCATAAAAGTATATTTAAAATCATATTAAAATAGTCTGCATATCCTTCCTGTGTTACTGTGAGTTCTCTCTGGGTATTTTGCCCTCCTTTTACCATCTATCTAAATTTACCCTAAAGAATGTGGGTGTGAATTGCTGTTTGTGTCTATGCCTCTGTGTCATAGTTCTGTTCAGGGTGTACCCCGTCTAAGGTCCATAGATGCAGAGAATGGCTCCAGTCACTCACAGCTCCTGGTTAAAGAAGATGAATGAATGAATAAATGAACAGAATATTATATTAAAAAAAACTTAAATACTTTAAATAGAAGAAGCTGGCAGCTCTTTGTAAACAGCACCTAGTTTGCCTTCACACATATGAATCTTCTCTACACATAGTCACCATTGTTTATACTACCGCTGCACAGTTTTTTCATGATCAATGATGCTATAGAGCAAACCCTAAATGAAGCACACTGCTGTGGAGGGAGTGGTGGGAATTGGTGTAGACAAAACACACAGCGGTTGGCTTTGGATGCATGAGTTCAGTGAGCAGCTGCTGTGCCTCTCATGAAACACTGGCGTATATCCAGACGCTCTGTAAGACACTGGGGACTCTGGGGCATTTTAGCAGCAGCCCTTTGTGCATTCTCACTTTCATCGCACTCAAATGATATTACGTGTATGGACAGAATAACACACAAGTCTACCTCAGGCCTAATTTATCATACTTTATAATGGAATAGCGGGTCAATAGTGGGGGTTCTTTGCTGCAGGTAGAGTTACTAACAGATGTTTAGAAGAGTGCTTTACACGTAGAGGTGATATTCAAACATGCACAGGATTGTGGTGTGTGGTGCAGATGAAAGTGTGGTGCAGATGAAAGAGTTGGTTAAGGGAACAGGCAGTCTCTGCATACAAAGATAAAAAGGTGTACAAAATGGGTTAACTGTTTCAAATGTTCAAATTTGCTTAATTTTTCATATTGAACAAGATACGAATAATTTACTTGTTTAACTTATTTGTCAAACTAACCTCATCATCCTTAGATACTACCTCCAGCTCTGCCTTCTGTCTTGATGCTATATCTTGAGATAAATATATGTCTCTTCCTGCTTTTCTCCCCCCACCTCTATGTTGTCTCCACCCTGACCAGCAGATGTCAGTAGTGGTCCTAAAAACCCTGTGTCCCTCAAAGAAAGACCATCATCATTGTCATCTGACGTTTTCTTGCTTCATTTTACATGCAATATAAATGTTTGGTCACATGACGCACTGCAGTGTTCTTTTGTGAACCGTGCCAGGTGTGAGAATAAGAAGCATCATGGATAGCTCAATACATGTAGATACACTTATGCTGCTCAGGGAAAAGTGAAAGAATGACGTAATCTGTGTTGGATATATACAAAGTCTTGGAAATAATGAGAGCCAAAGACAAACAACTGAAGATGTAAATATAATCACCTCAACCAAGCAGGGGGAAACACTAATGACCAGTGAGCCTTGGTCCTGGTTTAGTTCTGGTTTAGTTCTGGTTTAGATGTGGTTTAGAAATTCGCCAAATGGTTTAGTCCTTGTATATTTCTGGTTTAGGTTTTTTTTTCATTTATACCTGGTTTAAACTCAATTTGATCTTTATTTTGAATCTGATTCACCCACATAGTTCATGTTTAGAAAATGTTTCGTCATAGTTTAGTTCTGGTTTATTCCCGATTGGTTTGGGTATTGTTTAGTCCTGGTTTTGCCTTGTGGCATTTTGTGTTCATTTAGACTTTTCAATCTCACTGAACAGATTTAGCTACTGTCTGGAAAGTTCTCCTTAGATTACAAAGAATAATAATCAGATTTGAAAAACACCAAGGTCTGGACCTATATGACCTCAATGTTTTGTACAGCAAGTACCTACAATTTAGAAAATGCCATGTTTTTTAGCGATGAAAGAAGAAACAATGCAAATAGCCCTCACTCTCCAGCCGTTACCATGACGACCATCCACCTGAACTCGAAGGTAAGTCCCGGGAGAGGTCAGCGGGAGGGAGAGGCGGGACAGTACTGCACATGGAGCTGTCCTGGTTTTATTGTGTGCCAAGTCCTCATGCTCTGCTCCTCTATCTACCTCAAGTCATCCCAGCTAGTGTTGTGCAATGAATGGCTATGCAAGGGATGCCAAATTTAGACATTGTGCAAAGCTGGAAACCACTAAATGAAAAATTCAATATCCAACCTGCTCAGGGTTTTAATTGGCCTGTCTTTGGGCTCAAATGTTTATTTATTAAAATCCTGTGGCTCTTGTTCTCTATCGGACTGCCGATTGGCTGCCCATGGTGCTGTAGGTATAATAGATTCTCTTTGATATGGCTGAACTCATGTCGCCCCAAACCACCACTGTGATCAGGTACCCACACTGTACCCATCTGCCTGTGGTGGTGGGCCAGTGGTGGGTGGAGAAGCTAAAAAGTATTTAACCTAGAGAGACTCAAAATAAAGGAATGAAAGCGTTGAGTTGGATTTATTGAAATATCTTTTGGCGCTTGGAGCGATGCATTGAAGGTGCAGGGTTTAGAGATTAGGAAGTCTTTCCCCAAAAAAGATGGACCGGAGACAGAACGTGCCGGGGAGTGCCAAGTACTGTGATGCATGACCTTATAGCTGGTGCTGATCTGAGAGGATAATTGTGAAGTGCAGATGCATGGACTAAGATGATTGTTGTTGAAGAGGTGTTGCTCTTTAAATTTGCTGGCTTGAGCGATGATGGGAGATAAGGAGTCTTCTAGGCAGCAGGTGTATAGGTGATCAGCTGAGAGTAGTCTTTCAGGCTGAACATCCGCTTTAGCTCCATTTGTCATTATTAAAGTAAACTAATAATAAAAGTTAGACAGGCAAAAGCAATAACTGGTACTTCCAAACAATAAATAAAAAAAATGTAAAATAAATAATATCGTACAAAATTTAAACTAAGAGAATTTGTAGTCTTATTCAAAGCATAATTCAAAATGTATTTACTGAAGTAAATGAAATCCAAACGTATGCACTTCTGTAACATGTGGGCGGCTGGAGATGTCAGAGGGTTTCTTATTTTAGGCAAATTATTTACTGTTGAAAATACACTTATGAAGTCATGTTTGAATCGCAGGGAACAGCCTCAAAAGCCAGAGCCAGAAAAAGGAGTTTTTCATTTGGATTTGTTTGCTTGTGCCAATGGCCACAAAGGAAGCCTATTCTCAAAATGCTTTTTGTTTTGCTGGAGCAGAAAAGCAAACTTTACTGCACACAGAAGAGACAGAGGGGCCAGCTCTCTCTGAGAGCCATGGGAACTGTAGCATTTAAGTAAGGCATAAATAAAGTATTGCTACTGTCCTTTAATTAAAGATTTATAAATGCCAATCATAAAAATGATTATATTCATTGTCAGTCACATGCAGATGGTAACTTTACAGCGCATTTAAACTCGGAATTCACATAAAACTATTAGTCATATAATTTTATATTAAATGATGCATATTAAGAATGCACTGGCAGTTACCACAGCATGCACATGAATTACAATTGGTACAGTGCAAATGTTTGAAGACTTTCAGAAATATGCTTTC
The DNA here is from genome assembly GCA_036025475.1 of Philypnodon macrostomus. Taxonomy (NCBI): domain Eukaryota; kingdom Metazoa; phylum Chordata; class Actinopteri; order Gobiiformes; family Eleotridae; genus Philypnodon; species Philypnodon macrostomus. Next base: position 7,454 of record JAVQKC010004992.1, read on the forward strand.
ATCAGTGTGCAGAAGTCTGCACTATCAGGTGAAGACAATGGTAAGATGCTGTAATATTCCTGGGATCAGACAGTGATCTCCACACCAGAAATGAACTGAAAATGACTTGCACACTTTGCATTTTGGCATACAACATAAAAAAACACAAAGGTTAATCGATTTGTAAGCATTACTTTTCTGCACTGGCTGCATAACAGTAACTGGCCCCAAACCAATTTTTTTATGAAGTTGTAGTTTTGATGGTTTTGATGGTCATTTTAGAAGAGCTTCACTTATATCCACTCCCAGAGACAGACTGTTCTTTAAGATGACTGACAAGTGGGTCCCGCTGGCAGGCACTACTGCTTCTCATGTTGGACTGGGGATGACTTGGAAGCAAAGGACTCACTGTGCCTATCTGGGTCCAAAATGATGATTCTGGAAAGAGTGGAGTGGAGAGTGTATTAACAAGATAAGTGCATTAAATATTCATGTCTTTGATGCTTTTTAAACCTTGGGCTCACTCATATGCAGGACGTAAAGAGTAAAAAAGAACAAGTACTATATTTTTAACTGTCGGATCCGGCCCGGGATCACTTTATACTTTGTTTCTATGAGGCTCTGGTCCCTTGCTCACAGCGATTCATTTCTCAGCGATTTTGCGGACACATTATCCAGTTCTGCAGGATGCTGGGTTAATATTTTGGGGCTCCTTAAAGACTATACACTGAAGGCTTTTAAAAGCATTACTGTATGTGACAATATGTATGATATTTGATGCTTTTTATTTCATACATACAACATTGTAACTACTGTATATCTCCCCTCCAGCAGTGGACCTTCACGCACTGGAAAACCTCCTCACTTTACCCATATAGCAATTAATTCCCAGCCTGTACCTATCGTTATGAAGCTAAATTTTAATTACTCATTTCAGGGCAGTTATGGTTTCGAGCCTCAGTGCACTAAAGATAACTTGCGGCGGCTATAGTGGTGAATGCGGGCGATTTTTGTGACAATCAGACCATAATTATGTGTGGGGACTCAGCCAAGCGCTACACAGCCCAATGTCATTAACTACAGCCCACCTCCGACTCAACGGGGCTGGGGGGCTGCCATTATTTTCTATTATTGTGAGAGCAACACAAATCCAAATGAGCACAGATAAAGAAAAAAAACGAACTAAGCTTGATGCCATAGGCTTAGCCAGCTGTTTGACATTCAGCAGTTAAACCTGGCTGTATTGAAAAGAGTGGGGTCACAAGGATAATATTGCTGAAGAACAATGTGAAATTTCATTAAGTTCGCTAATGCCTCTTTGACATTAGTGATATATTCTCAGCTCTTGCTAATGGCTGCTAAGGAAGAGGATACCTACAGCTCAGAAACTGTCCACTGGCAGGTATTTGAGGTCTTTAGCTTAAATTCACAATCTCTAGCAAAACACTTTGCTGACCCTAACAGCAAACCCAATACTGACCCAATACAATCTTGTCATTTACACTTTCAACCCATCTCCACATGCAGGGGTGGGTAAAGTTGCCAAACATTGTACTCAAGTAGGAGTATCATTAGTTCAAAAATAATACATGAAACAGAAAGTAGTCATTAAATAATTACCCAAGGAACAGTATTTTTTTTTAATCTACGTCATTAAGTACAATGTAATACACTGTGTGACAAACTATAATAACATGTACATACAGAATGGTGAGGGTTAGGGTTAGGTACAATGTAGTTACATGTTATTACAGTTTGTTACACAGTGTATTACATTGTATTTAATGAGGTAGATACAATGTAGTTAAGGGCTATGCAAAATAAAGTGTGACCAAAAAGAGTACACATTAATTACATCTTAACAAAAATCCAAATCAAGTTCATAATAATAAAATGTATTGTGCATTCAAACAACTGTATTCAATGTATTCAAAACATTACTCAAGTCAATGTAACTCTTCAGCTGAGAAGAGAGGTAAAAATTATCAGCCTTAAAACATATGCTTCAATGGTCTCCCTCTGCATTTCTCTGTTGCATCACTAAGAGGGGGCTGTGTTTTACAGTATTCAAGACAGACAATTTAGAATTACTCTTAAATATTTCATGCACCACTGCTCTGACATCTAGACACAAACACGGTTGGCATCGGCGGCAACCATCCACACTCACCATGTTCTTACCACTGCCTCGATACTTCTGCTCTCCTTGAAATGTCAATGTGGAGCGATCTGAGATTTCGTTGATGTATCCTGAAAAGAGAAGAAATCGAAACAGGGAGAGGCAGACTGATTGTCTTACCAATAAGTGCTGATACATATTTTGATCTAATGTTTTCAGACGCAAGGACAGTCGCAGTGCTAAGCCTATGGGGAAATGTAAAGTTAGGTACAACCTTACCTTATGCAGTGTTTAAATAGCACATTCACCTATACAATGTCATGGTATATTTCTTTGGTGGAGATATGGTCAGGTAAAAGAAATACATTCTATGCAAATCAGCTTGGTTAGTATTTTGATACATTTTCAATGGGCATTGTTTCATATAAACTGTCTCAAGTAAGACATTAGTTATCCTACCACGTGTGAATGCGAGTCTTTGCTGGATCTTTTTCAACTTTTCTAGACATTTACATATCATCAAGACGCAGAACTGTATTGAGTTTGGTCTACGATTAATGACAATTAAATAATTCACTAATTAATGCCCTGAAGCACTTTAAATGAGCCAATAATCCTGCTGAACATTTTTGGCACAGTGATTCAGACTAGTGTATCTTTAATGTACATAGGCAAATTCCAGAAATCAAATAAAGAATGCCTCTATAGCGCCCCCATGTTTATGACCCCTATGGGACCCTGGACACACTTACTTTGGCAGAGAGCAATGAAACTTGGTACAGTGATTCTCCACAGTGT
>JAVQKC010005019.1:0-11769 GCA_036025475.1 Philypnodon macrostomus
GGTACTGATTGTTGTGTTTTTAATTGTATTATGTTCTTTAACTTGTCTTTTCTGTAAAGCACCTTGAATTGCCTTGTGTATGAATTGTGCTATACAAATAAACTTGCCTTGCCTTGCCTTCATTTTGACTTCCTTTTGTTTCTTGTGTCTAATTACATGAATCAATTCGTGTACACATTTGTAATATACAGTATTTCTTCAAAATGGGGGTTTTGTCTTTCTTTTGCTTTCCGGCCCTCCTGCTGAGCCTGTAATAAAAGAAGAGAACTGCTCGGCGGACAGGAAGATATGCAGCTTCAAAGAAAAAAACACCAATGTGAATCCCAGAGGCAAACGCTACTACTTTATTGAGCCAGAAGATGCTCACCAGGTATTACAGCGGTGCTTTGTTGGAGATAACGCGCCCAAACACACTTCCCAAAGTAGTGCTTAAAGTGAGTTTCTAAAATAGACTCGGCTGGCGTTTGGTTCACACATGACTTCACGACCCACAGTGATCACACCTGAATCTTAATCAACTTGTTTGTTTGAAAAATGCCTTCATTAGTTGTTTGTCTGATTGTGTAAGAAGCATGAATGCACACCAGCCTGTATAAGCTGCGCCTCATCATACATACACTTAATGGCCACTTTGTTAGGTAGACCTTTTTTTGGCAGGAAACCAGGGAGAAGAGTCATGAGCTGAATTCAAACTCACATCACCAGGGTGAGCACTGTAGGCTCTGAAAATGGGCCACATTCTCTACCAACTGAGCTAAACCACGGGCCAGACTTTCGATCTTTCACAGTGACACCCAACGTGGTGCTGCTGTAGCCCACCTGCTTCCCGTTAATGTTATATTTTGTGTGGTTATCCAAACTAATGTAATATTGTCTTTTTATCTCAAAAAAGTCAAAATCTTCTCGATATAATTGCCACTTACTGGATACCGTGTTATATATTGGTCTATATCTTTTCTAAACCACTCTCGGTTTTATGTGAAAGTCCGAATCAGTCCTCAACTTCTAATATACTAGGTCCATCATAGCACCAACGACTGTCTTCTTCGATTCAACTTCAGCTTGAGTGATGCTGTGTAAAGAGACAAAGCTTGCATTGGTTCACACATGATTTCACGGCCCACAGTTACTGACACCTGAATCTGCCTCCTGAGTCTTAATCAACTTGTTTGTTTGTAAAAATGCTTTCATTAGTTGATTCTCTGATTGGGTAAGGTGCGTGAATGCCTTCGGAGGGCAAACTGAACACACTGCGCTCTTGAAAACACAACACAAAGAACAAATTTCACAAACAAAAACCCCAAATGACTTTAGAAGATCATCATTTTGTACGCTAGAGTCTCTTTGTTAAAGGAAATACAGGTCATTAAAGAAGGCTGCAGCTGAAGAGGTGTTAAGAGATGTTTTCTTTTATGGGGAATGTGATTTGTTTGTTTTATGTAGCGTTCAGGAGCCTCCCGGGCCCTAACCTACATTACAGCACAAAGACAATTAATCAATGATGAAACGCAACCCTACTAATGTAATTTTTGTTCATGTAATATCTGTCTGAATGTGAATGCAACCAACTAAGAATAAGGTTTAAGTGGGGAAATTGGTAGTAAATAAACGAGCTGTCCAAGTCTGCAATCACAGGTTACTTTATTAGGTACAATAGTTAATTAGCTAATTACATGGCAGCAACTCTCGTGGCACGAGAAAAATCTGTTGAGGTTGAAGCCAAGCATTAAAATAAATGACTTTAAACATTTTATTTGATTTGTTTTTATTAATTTTTTTACACAGACCCAACTTTAGGGTTTACGGAGACTGTTCTAAAAAAAAAGAGAAAATATTCTGGGAGCTGTTTTGTGTGATGCCAAAGGTCAGAGGAGAATGGCCAAACTGGTTTGAAGGCAACTGTAACTCAAGACATGTCCTCGACCGTCTCTGAATGACTAACATCTTAAACCTTGAGGCAGGCGGGCTACAGTGGCAATAGAGCAGGGCCACTTTTTTTAGATAGACCTTGTACCTAAATAAAGTCACCCTTTCTCTGCATGTTCTAATAGAAGATTACATGACTAAACTCAGGTCAATACAAAAAGTGAGTGAGCTGATGTGTCTAGAATGAAGAATTTACTCACTATACAGTATGGCACTACTCATACAACCCTGTTCTATCTAATATAATACAGTTGAATGTGACTTTATGATAGAGGAAAAGAAAACAGAAAATCACATCATCTCAAATGAATCCCATTTCTTGCAGAAGCCATTTCATTGAAATGCCAATCCATATGCCACATAGAGGTAACACGTCCAACGCACCACTTTACAACATGTGAGAAACTCTGCTTAACTTTTCAAGAATAATGATGTCTCAAAGAGTGGACAAATCTCCCTTCCAAGGCATATGCAGAATAATCATTTAATCCGGACATGCATTAGTGCAGAGCAGAGTGGTGTCTCTAGAGGTCAATTAACCTGAAGTGTGAACTGTGAACACTAAGATCCAGTGATCCAACCTAATAAAGACACCTTTTAAGGGAAGTTAAAGCACACAGACGTCAGCAAGTTCAGGCAATATTAACATAATTAAACTGATTATATGAGCTCCGTAGTTAAACATACACTCACTGGCCACTTTCTTAGGGAAACTATTTTGTTGCTATTAAACTATATTACACTATATTACATTACATTACATATACTGCATTGCATTAAGCAAATGAATCTAGTTATGCACATAATACATGTTCAAGACAAATCTGCTGAAGTTTATATTAAGTGAATTGGTTGCTGGTTTACAGAGAATGGTTTAAACATGATACAATATCCAGTGAGTGGCAGTTCTGTGGGTGAAAATGTATTGCCAGAGAGGCAACATTAGTTCAGATAATAACTCGTTACATCAAGAACTATTGAAGACCGTATCTAAATGCAGAAGATTACAAATCCATGAAGCACGTGGAAGACAGCAGAAGACCACACAGTGACCACACAGTTAGGTACAAGTCTTCCTTGTGTGGGTATCATGAGGCAATCTGTTGTGATTTTTTAATTGGAAATAGTGTGAAGAAATTAAGTCTGGCACTTCAGAGTGTTGCAGCCAACTTACCACATATGCTTTTGATATGAGGTCAAATATGGAAGTGCATTATTATTTTTATACTGACTGTTCACTACATGTTCATGAAATACAGCTCGAAACCTCCTTCCTCCTCAGCCGTAGCTGCAATAAAAGTTGATGCACCAATGATGATGATTTAATTTGGGAAGTGAAATTAATAATGAACATAGTCTTGGGAGGAAGCACTTCATCTCTTTGCTTCTGGTGTTTCTCAGAGTTTAATTTTATATGGCTTAAATTCATTATGATCTGACTTCACCCAGAGCTGACTTTTTATACACAGTACTGAAGGTCTTTAAGTTGTTATATACTTACATATTTTTACTGCTTAGTATAGGTCATTCCAGAACACATGACCTTTATGCAGAGCACCTCAGAGAGTGGCTTGTCAGTTGCAATACCAACACAGAGACATACATAGATAAGTATTCTCTCTCACATTGATTCACCAGGGGTCATTTAGAGTCACCAATGTCCCACACATGCATGTTTTTTGGTCTGTGAGAGAACCAGGAGAGGACCCACAGTAAATTGTCAGTGACTAACAATTGTTCAGTACCCTGTGTAGACGGGAGAGGCTGCAGTTACCCTCAACCATAAACTAGAAAAAGCGTTCAAGATGAATTAATTTTATGAAGCCATTAAGGCAAAATAGGCAATCAGCTGACAATATTTTAAAAGAATATCCTTAACGTTTGTATTGTATTGTTTGTTCTTCACACACACAAAAAGAGTTCATTCAAAGCCTCATCAATTATTTGTATCTTCTGTCTAAGCCCTTATAAAGTCCTACCTGAATTCACCTCCAAGGACATCTGGTTTCACCCGACATTAGGGCCATCAATATGGAGTACTATCCACCTCCTTACAGACATCGTGAGTGTTATCCAGTCTGCTTATACATAATAAGTGAGCTACGTGCGATGCTTGCAACCATCATTTTACAGTGTACCATAAAATACCTTAATATTCATTCTGTTTGGATTCACCCCATCGCCTACAGGTTAACATGCACACCGGGAGTCGTTCTGATAGGACCCTGGGCTATTTGGGCCGGTAAATTGGTCCCAGTGAGATTGTGGGGAGCTCGGACCACATAGACCTGACCTCTAACTGGAAGGCCTCGCTTGAATCATAGAATTAGTCTCTGTCAGCTGAATCAATAACTAGTAGCTGCTATAGAGACACATGTGGTGGTGGTAGTAGTGAATTAGTGAAGTGATGATAGTACAGGCAAAGGCCACAGCCAGGCACTGGGATTTATCCAGTTTATACAGGGTCAATTATATAGACCGGGCTGTTTATATGGTCTGGGGATTTCATTGATGTAAATTATTATTTAAATAGACCGAACTAAACAGCCTAAAAAGATACATAAATGCACATCATATTTTCTACTACTGAGATTACATTTTAGATTTATTTTTCAAAACTTTGTAACTAGCAGTAAATATAGATATTTTACTCATGCAAAAATAGCATAGGTTGCAGGTTGAATACCACTCTCCTTTTATCCAAGCTTGGGACTGGCTTGTGGCTTCATTATTCAATTAAAATCTATAATGACTTCATATTGAAAATTTTATTTATTTTGTTTAAAATTTTTTTAAAAATAATACAATGAACAAATACCATATTATGGTTCATAATGTATTCAAAAGTGAAAAGTCAATAGAGGAACTTGAGAAAGAGATCAATTGTGGCGTCATCTGTACACCTCAGTTCATTAATGTTAACACATCCATATGAGAATAATAATGTATTGTGACACATACAACCGCTAAGTACATTGTCCGAATCTAAACATCTTTCTGAATGGTCTCTTCCAGCTTCAATCCCACACACCACGCTCATCTCCTCTTGTGAAGATGTCCTACTGATGGACTGAATGAGGGAGAGGCTAAACACTGCCAGCTCTGAACTGCACCACGTTGGGGGCTGGCTGCTGCTGTGGTGCTCCCAGCCTGGCAACCAGAACAGAGCCCCACTTGTTTGCCATCAGCAGGAAATGTGGTGCATTCACATGATAATGAGGCAGTGAATACATGTCTGTCCAGCGTTTTTGCCTTGGTCACTGCTGCATGACATACAGTGGACACTCATACACTTACACTGGGACTGGGGCCAAGCAGTAGGGTAACATTGGTGACTTTATACTAAAAGGCCACATATTACTGTCTGATTTGGTAGGCTGTTTTTATTGTCTCGACATTCAAAAGATTCAAAACAGCATTGTGTGAGAAAAACTCAAATGTAATACAGTCACTTTATTACGTCCACTTTATGGTTATCTAAGCTACTGATCCAGCTTCAAAGGGTTACAAGCCAGTGTACCTTTTGTGACAGTCCCAAGCCTGGATAAATGGAAATGTTTGTGACATAAAGGACATTCAGTAAAAACATTTAAAAACATTATCTAAGACTTTTTTTTTTTTTCAATAAATACTTGAAAGATCAAAACCTCCATTTTGTATATACATTAGGTCCTTTAATAAAAGATACTGGAGAAAAAGTTAATTTCTGGCCAAATCCCAAGTCTATTTAATACACATATAATAATAATACAATAATAACAGCAGCATGTGTCTACTTCAAAAAGAACAATATGCTATGACGTCAGTATCTCAATAGCCGCTGTTTCCAGACCCCACCATACTGACTCAAAATGTACTGTATTTCATGATTTTGTTGAAACAAGGCTTATGCTGAGTCACAAGCCCCTGACTGCTGCTCTCATCACCACGGCGACGGGCACTAAGCGAGGGCCTGGCACAGACAGGCTGGCGTTTTTTTTTTTACTGCTCCAGCTCTCCGGGTGAATACAGGCCTTTTTCAAACCACAAGGCACAGAGCAACCAGTGCCATGACACAAACAGTAGACAACAAGATAGTGTTTGGAAATCACCCTAGTCTGCAAGATTGAGATGTTGGTTGGGTTGCCAAATAAGCAAATTAAGCCTAAAGCTATGTAAATTAGATCATTGCAAGAATGTGGAATGTGGAAGCTTTATATTGATAAGTATGCTAAAAATGTGTTGAAATGTGAAATGCTTTACACACACAATACACATTCAATTATGTTAGGCGGGGCAGTGTTATTTGCAGGGCTGACGCAAAGACACAGAAAACTACTGATACGATTTTTGCTTGAGTGTGAACGTTTTATTATCGGTATCATGTTCATTTACATAATTTCAGTATTTTTTTGTAACATCTGCCTGTCCAGGGACTGTAGGTGAATGTAACAGTTCTGCTAAAACCTGGCCCCGAGGTCAATGTATTGTTGTATAATTCACAACCATTCACGCTCTCATTCTTTTACTATAGGCTTTGAGGTCACCATATTGTTGTTGACCATAATGTACATACTGTATGTTTCATTTCACTTGCGGACATTGTTGGAAGCATCAAAACAACAGCTGATTTAAAAAACAGAGATGAGTTGTTAAAAATATCAGGTTAGCGACAGGTACAAGTCAGAGGTGAATCTAGATTAAAAGCCAGGTTTCAGTGAATGAACAGGAGGCAGGAAGAGCTAAAGAGCGCTGCCTGGAGTGATGTGTCTAACTAACACAAAACACCATTTAAGCGTTAAGAGGCACATGTGCGATTTCTGCTGACGTCACCAATGGAGAAAGCTATTTATACGCAGCCCACCTGAGTCTCCACCAGTCTGCGCTGAGAAATATGCAGTGCAAATAAACTGCTAAGACAAAGACTGTTTTTTTATTTATTTCTATTTCTATTCATGAGCTTGCTGTTGAGAAAGAAAGGGAGTAGAAGAAAATCAGGAAGCTTTTGGGGCATTGAGAAAAGTTTGGTATGTGACCGGCGGAAGGACGTGAATGGAGTCGAGCAAACAAGCGTTACAAGTGAGGGAGAGAGAGAGAGTCACTGGACATTTTGTGCCAGTTCTTAAAGAGTTATTAAACAGAACCGCAATAAAGATTTTCTGTACAGTGCAAGGGTGAGAGATCCTCAGCAGACCTCATAATAAAGAATATATTTCAAAATAAAAAATAAAGCTAAAACAACAACAGAGAAAAGTCATGGTCATGTCATGGTTAGTGGCTGAGTTATGTTTGCTCAGATAAATCGCAGTATGGTGTGATGGGTTGATGAAATATACTGCTTTTTTAAACTTCTGATATGATACTATTTTATTTGAGAGAGATAACATATTGATAGTTCTTATACAAACTAAACAAGGCTCACATTAAATTTCACATTATACAAAAACTTGACAACACAATGTGTGTATGGGCCTATGTATGCATGTTGTTAGAGTGTGTGTGTTAGAGTGTGTCTTTTCACAGCTAATTGAAGTGTGAGGTTCAGTTGCCCCTTCTCTTCCTATATTTTAGTTGAACATTTAAGTGAGTAATTAAACAAAAACCCAAAAAAGGCAAATGAAGTTCTAATATGCACAATAAATGCTTCCTTCAAGGCGACTTATGAAAAAATATCTGGCAAAAGGCCTCTTTAACTAGCTCCTTATTCAGGTCCCATCTGTTGTGTGCCGGTTAAATGTTGTTTTATTTTAATTACTGAAAGTTCTTTGCTCCCTTGGTTTTAGATCATAAATGAATTCACCATTTAAGGGGGTAAATAAACATCTTAAAACCTAATTAAGGCAGAAATTAATCTATTGACCGAAGGTGAGCTGTGGCGCTTCTATCGGTTGTTTCAGTTGTGCCAAATTAAACTTTTAGACCTTGCCTTTCCTCATTATCTCTAACCGTGCACACTGGCTCCAGTCTCTAGTCACCTAATCACAATCTGCAGCTCAGTCCCACATGAGTCCTTCATATTTTGGCTCAGATCCAGGTTTCAAACTGCGCTGTACCCTGCCTCTCTTCCGCATCGGTGCTGCTGGTGGTCTAGGCTCAAAATCACAACATTTAATTCACAAACTATGGGAGCAATCACAAGAGTTTTAGTGAAGATAACAAAATAAAAGTGTGGACGATGGCAGTGATATCATATTTATACAGCACAGACTTGACTTAGAGCTTTTTGGGTAAAAGCTGCACTGAAATTGAAGCAGGGTTTGAGAAAGATCAGTGCAGCAAGTGCTTTAATTAAAAGTAAGGCATATTGAGTGAATGGATAAAACCTTCACAATGGAAGCAGTCTGTACGTGCATCGCTCAGATAGAAATATAGTTCCTTTTGGCCATTTTGACATTTTCATTTTTTGTCTCTCCATGTTGGGACAAATAGTGGTGCAGTAGATTTGAGCTCATCCTGCAACCAGAGGGTCGCTGGTTCAAGTCCCCGCCAGATGCATGCTGTCGTTGTGTCCCTGGGCAAGACACTTAACCCACAATGCCTTTGAATGAATGTGTTTGTTGTTTAGTGGTATAATTAATATACATTTTTTCTTTTCTACTCCAGATGCAATACATTTTGTTGCTGGAAATTGAACCCGACACCTCCCTGATATATATATATATATTTTGTATTTATTTCAGTGTGGCTGTGCAATGTTGAAATCCTAAGGGGCGTGATCCACAAACCAGATCCGAATTATACCATATATATATATATATATATATATATATATATATATATATATATATACATGGAGAAAAGAAAGTGGTCTTAACTGAAATGACTGTACTTACCGTTTTGGTTTAGCTTCTGTAAAGAGAGCCACTGAGTCTCCAACAGTAGCTACAAAATTAAATGTTATATCACGAAAAGTGTAAAATATTGATTTCCATCGCCATGTGCTAAATTTAAACTAGTGTGCTTAGTTTCTATATCATTTATACCCACCAGCCCCGAGCTCGCAGCTCAGTCAGGTGTGAAATCCCTTTCTTCACCTTCACTTGCAGTCAGTCCACTTATATAGACTCCCACTTATGTTCTTTAAGAATTCAGCTAATAGGCCATACCATCTATACCCTTTCATGCTTTGATAACCACCCCGACTGTATCATGTACGGCTCATCTCATCTGCACAGCCAATTTACAATATTAATTTTTTCGAGCCTAATTCAAACAAGGATTAATTAAAAGCAGAGCTTTTTTCTCCCCTCCCCCCCGCTGTGGGCCGTGTTGGGGTAATCCGTTATCGAGTGACTGCACCGGCTTTGGGACGGGTATTCAAGGGGCTTTTAACTAGTGTTTTATTGTTACAATGTACAATAGTGTCTTGTGGGACTATAGAAGGCACAGTGATGGCAGTCTCAATTGGGGCCTGCTGCTATTCTTCTAGACCTTCAACAAAGAGCATATCTATTGTGGCTCGAATTCAGAGCTATCATCAGCTGGCATAATAATACTGCTATAAAGCCATAATACATATTAAAATCCTGAGGATGGGCGGTATGGCTCCACAATTGTGTGAACAGCTGAACTTAGAACAGAACGTATTCCATTAGGCATATTACAACAATGTTAAAAAGTATAATAATAATAATGCATTGGTTTTATATAGTGCTTTTCTCAACACTCAAAGATGCTTTACAATTACATTATTCATTCACTCTTCAGTCACAGCTGGTGGTGATAAGCTACTTGTGTAGCCACAGCTGCCCCGGGGCACACTGGCAGAGGCGTGGTTGCCTTTCTGTTCCTAAGGCCTCTCCGACCACCACCAAAGACCAATCACGTACAAAACAAACAAATACGGTAATGTGGGTTAAGCGTCTTGCCCAGGGACACAACAACAGTATGGACTCGGGCGGGGACTCGAACCAGCGACCCTCTAGTTGCAGGGTGAACACCTACCCACTGCACTATATATGTAAGCTAAATGAAAATGTAGGCTCAATACTAAATTATAACTTTATGTAAGCTAAACGCCAGCACAATATACATGCTGTATAAAACACTGTCATTCTTACAATTACAAAGGTTACAATGTGCAGCTTTAACGGATTCCATTTCTCTATAGCGCACTATCATTACTCAGCCCTTTTCTGCCTATAACACAATGGACCAAAGAGGAGAAACACACATTCAGCTGGTCCCACCGAAGACCTAAATTCCAACGAGGAAATGACCCTTAAATGCATCGAAATCGTTTTTAGTTTGGGACAATGCACGATGTTAATAAAGCACTCTGCAGCTCGGCACAATGAAGCCATTGATCATCTTATGTCATCGTTAAAATCCTCAGCCTCATCTCATAGCTTTAATAAATGGAAAATGTCAAACGTTTACAGGCCACAGAAGATGGATCGGTTGATATTCCGCCATTGATTATGAGATATGTTTATGAAGACTTAGTACCACACGACTCGGGGGTCCCTCCGTGGTTACGCTCTGTCCCACACAAAGCACCACATACCATTTTGTAAGCTCACGTCAATATTATCTAGTCCAGGTTTGTGTGTTCGTGGACCTAGTGGTGTCTTTACAATGGAGCAGAGACAGTGAACAGTAATTGCACATTATTGTTGCTTTGCTATAATTACAGATAGTGGCACCAAAAGACAACAGCTTAATAGTCTGTGGGTAATTACCCCCAATTGATTAGATGGTAGCTAATTGGGTTGTCTGACATTGTGTGTGTGCGTGTGTGTGTGCGTGTGTGTGTGTATCGAAGTGATAAGAAATAAATAACCACAGGAGACTCTATTTGTGGACGCAGCAGGACAAAGCATACCACCAACCATTTCTATAAACAAACAAATCGTCATTAGCAAAGTCCTCCGGTTTACAGTGGCCCAACGATGATACAAGCACAATGCAATCAAACAGGGCTTAACATTAACTCATGTGGCTACCATTCCCCAAAAGTTACTAGCCAATAAAATGTTCACTAGTCACAGTTTAGTTATTGAAGATCATGGGGATTTATCGAATATTTCAAAATGTTAATTCTATTTTTCATGATTAGCTTGGACTAAATCTGAGTTAAATGGGGGAAGTGCAACCATAAAATCCAACTAGACAAAGTGCCTAGTGGGCGTAAATGAGCCAAAACTAAACATCATTTGGCAGGTTGGCTAGTGTCAAAGTCAAACTATTCAGCTAGAATGCACACTTATCTACATTGTTTTTTTGTCAAAACATGTCACAACATACACACAAAATACAAAATAAACAATGAATAATGAAGTAAATGTTTGCATATTATAATTAGACTGTCAGGCAATTTTATCTGTAACAAAAGAGCAGTGGGATATGAAAGAGAGCCACGTTTTGTACTCACTGAACTATGGATGCACACATGTTGTCAGAACAGAGTAAACTACATTGATTGTTAGTTATGGCAGAGTGGTCAGAATTGTTGCAATTTAGCACTAATAGAACCAGCGCAGGGAGTTTGGATGTTCTTCCCATGTCTAGGTGGGTTTTCTTAGGGTGCTCTAGTTTCTTCCATTAATATCTTCAGCTAGGTCTTCCTGACCAAGATCCTAGATCAAGAACTGGAGAAGGGTCCCTGGGTGTTGCTCAGCGGTTGCCCACTGCTTCTGACGGCCTGCCCGGACCTTGGAAGTATGGGTCAAATGGAGAACGAAGGTTTTGGGGTGTATAAGACAATCTACCACCAATAAATTAGGATTATTTGATATAATGTTCCAAATGTATAAAATAAAATAAAATAAAATAAAATAAAATAAAATAAAATAAAATAAAATAAAATAAAATAAAATAAAATAAAATAAAATAAAATAAAATAAAATAAAATAAAATAAAATA
>JAVQKC010005044.1:0-10895 GCA_036025475.1 Philypnodon macrostomus
ACACGACAAATAAATGAATACATCAAATTCCTTAAAACAGCCTGAAAGGTTTTAAGTCCAGCTGTCACAAACAACTGACTTGCACTCTCCCATCTCGGTTTCTTTAGTAAAAGTCTAAGGCAGTCATTGTACGCCACATTCAACTTGCGCATACTTGCTCTTTTATACTTGGACCACAAGTGTGCAGTGTATAAGGGTGTACAGTAAGCCTTGAACAATGACTTTTTCACCTCATCTGTACATGCCCCAAACCTCCGGATGAGCATGTTAGCCTGTGCATACATCAGGCGACATTGTGTGATTTGTAGGGGTTTTTTATTTTGTTAACGAGCAATTAAGAGGCGCCACCCCCAAACCATGACAAACATGGAAAGGACTTTTTTGATTTGTCTGGATGTTTGTGAAGAATGTTTTTGAAAACCTTTGTAAAATTCCCTAAAACGACATTCTTCTTTCAGACTATAGGGGACGCTATAGAGGTAACTGCCATCATATTGGTGAGATGTGTTCAGGGTAATAAGGTATTTCAGGTTTGAGCCTAATCGGGCAAAAGTTGAAAAAGATCCGGCAAAGACTTATTATTATTGAATTATTGCGTTCACAGTTTTGGCCCATAATTAATTAATTACTTAAATAATCTTCATTGTAGAAGTACCCAAATCAATACAGTGCTGCATCTTTATGATATGTACCTGTGTGCAAACGTTGAAACTGATATTGTTTTATTGGCAGATAGCGAACAGCTTCAAATGAAGAAATGATTTATGACTTTTGATCATGTTTAATGTCATCGATATATTTTTTGTAAAACTGCAAAATAAACAGATAAAGAAAACAAAATAAGTCTCTGCAAATGCATGTAACAATGACCATCGTTAGCATTTACATTGCAGCTGATTTGCATAATAATAAACTGAATAGATAAACACTTTGGTACAGAACATCAAGAAACAATATTACCTCACAGGCATATGCTCCTTGCAGGCCTGTAGAAGATAATTTTGCCGTGATTTGCGCTGCAACTCCGCTTCACTATATAACAGTGAGAAAAAACAAATGTATGTGGCTGGAACTTCCTGTTACAAAAAAAACCCTGCAATGCAGCCTAGACACCACTAGAGCGCATCATTATGCTGTTTGTCCTTAGGGGACAGCACAAATATAGAAATGTAGTCTAACACAATAAAACCATACATTCAGGCTTATAAATGTAAACTGTACTCCTACTGGTAAGTTCAAGACATTAGCAGGAAAGGGCAGGTGGGTTTTCATTAAATGCTGTTTGAAAATGCTGAAGGGCCAATAATAATTAATGTGTTTACACATACAATCCTGCCACGTGCCACAAATGGCCTGGGGCTGCACTTTAGACCCGGCCTATACAAATCCTTTTTGCTGAGGTGGTATGAAGATTCTGAGAAACATTGGTCTAGCCAACTGAGTGCCCACACTGACGTTCACACAAAAAATCTTTCATTGTCTGAGTTTACTTCATAATAATAATAATAATAATAATAATTCATCAATTTTATATAGCGCTTTTCACAACTACTCAAAGACGCTTTACATATTTGTATTTTTCATTCACTCCACGGTCACACCTGATGAAGCTACTTATGTAGCCACAGCTGCCCTGGGGCACACTGACGAAAGCGTGGCTGCCAGTTTGCGCCTACGGCCCCTCCTACCACCACCGAACACCAATCACACAACCACATTCATTCATAGGCAATGTGGGTTAAGTGTCTTGCCCAGGGACACAACGACAGTGTGCGCTCGGATGGGGGCTCTCTGGTCGAGGGGCGAGCGCCTACCCCACTGCACCACTGCCGCCACTTCAGTAAATCAGTCCAATTAGAAATATATGCATTCAACTCACATGGACTATTTCACACTAATACAATTTAAGAAATCTCAAATACAATCAACAATGTGAGGATTAAAGCTTATGAAAGTTTTTTTTTTTTTTTAAATAAGCTCATGTAAAAAATACATCTTGAAATATAAACTAGTCCGTGTGAGTTGAAGCACACATAATTTAGTTGGACTGATAAGTAAACTGAGAAAACAAAAATATTTTTTGCATGAATGTTACACTTTTATTTCAGTTCATACATTTGCTTCAAATAATTTTCTCATAAAGGCTGAAACAATGATTGTGAATTCACCACTATCTGCAATGTAAATATAACTTAATTTCATTATAGTAACTCACTGAAAACCGATAGTGTGTTGTTTTTGGACCGGAGATCACACTCTGAAGGCCCATGTAACAGACAGTATATATGATGGCCGTACACGCCACACTGTCAGCTCTGTTCCCTCTTCAACACCACTGTCTGGGGATTTACACTCTCCAAGTCCGGCCTTAATGAGAGCTCTAATGATCACACGCATTGGACCAGACAATCCGCCTAATGAACACGGCTGTGAGACCAAGTAACCAAACACTATGATATCTTCCTGTGGGGCTAGAGCTGCAAAATATGAAAATCTGGATTAGATCAAATAACTTCAATGAATTAATTCCAGAAATGTTCATCTAGATTTAAGTTGTTTATTCTTCATGTGTAAAAAAAATACAAAAAAAGGAATATCTAGATATCTAGTAACTAATATTCCACTGGCAGGTAATTTTGCTCAAAATAATAATAAAAAAAAAAAAACAATCTAGGGCTAATAAGTAAGAAAAATCTAAATGAGTGATAACTAATTAAATCAAGATTCCTATTCTGAATTGAACTAGATATTCTCCCTTGCAGTGTGCCATCTTCATCGTACAACACTTCCACTGCTTGTCTTCTCCAGCCCTTGACACAATTTTGCATCTGCTCTAGTCGTAGCAATTATTTTAGTAGCATACACGTTCGGCTTTGTATGCTGAGTGGAAATGCCGGCAGTTGTTATTTAGACAGAGGAAGTGCCGATTAGATTTGACTTAATAGGAGAGGACAAGCATCAGCGTGTGAAGTGGAACTACTATATGCAGCATATTGAGCTCTACTCATCCGCGCTGACAACAGACCTTGGATATATATGCGCTAAGTGCAATTTTAATATGACCTACTTGTGCGTAATAGAAGCTCACCCAGAATCGGACTCTGCATATAGTGAGGCTCCACTGAAACTGAAGTCGTGGATTCAAATATTCGATAACAGATGATCATTAAAGCTGGACTACCTGATTTCCTCCGCTTATATTTATGCAAACAGTATATATATCTTATTTCAACCTAAATGATCTAACAGTGGAATAAGAACTTAGCAGGTAGTATTTAAAAACCAATCCGAATTATATCAAATAATCAAGGCCTAATAAGTACATACAACTATTCAAAATGACTCAAATGAAGATGAATATTCTGAATTCAAGCCATTTCTTCTAATTAAAATGGTTAATGACGTTAAATGGTTAAGAGACAGTGGCTTGGGACAACGCTGAAAGAAACAGAGGTTTAGGTGAGTATACATTATTGCCCTCATTCTTCGTTGTCAGTGTCTCATTATCTTGGGAAGTATCATGCATATATAGATCACCTGGAAAAATCCACCCAGTGAGAACAGGCAAACTCCACAATGAAATCAATTCCATGAACGAAACCCATTGCATTGATAGGATCAGGAATGAATACATCAGATTGGCAGCTGGTGTGTCATGATATATGCTTTGTAGTCAGATGTGTCCAGATTGAGATGTTTGAACATGTACAGTGAAGTGAGACGGAGGTTAGAGCTGTCAGATAGGAGACCAAAGAGGAGATGTAGTATGCGGACTGAACATAAAGTTAGTTGTGAGAGAAAAGAGGATGCAGAGGTGGAGGCAGATGATTTGTGCTGGGTCTAGGAGAAAAATATCTATATTATCTAAAATGTCTGAGTGTATGCCTATAGATGTTTTTGACCACCTATTGACAATATAGTCAATTTAAGGAAATATATCCAGTGTCCCCCCTCATACAGTGGTGTGGTTGCATGCATGTGGAACACATTTATGTGGGTTATATACCGTGCAATTGTCAGCTGAAAATCTACATTTTTGTCATTATAATGGCTGCTCCAGCCCTTGCAGTCTATCATGTATTAATTTATGTTTTATGTTCATAGATCCCTTTATTAGCCGCATCACCTACACTTTTAAGGTACTCCAAAGTCTGTTCCTCCTTTTATATGTCGCCTTGAATTTCAACCCAACTGATGGGAACTGAATAAGCAGCAGGTGAACAGCACAATTATCATTACACTGTGTGGGCGCAACAGCACACTTCCTCTGCGCACATCATAATGGCCCTACACGAGGCTGATTGCACCACAGGTTGCCATGTTCTCTGTACTGATAGACTCACACAGCAGGGGAAAAACAGCACAACAATAGCAACGGGCATTTCTTTGTAAAACCTTTTTTTAAGAAGAACACCTGTAAGACTACTGCAACAGATTGAACACTGGTCGGACAAAGAATAATGTACATCTCAGACCAATTGTTGGGAGTGAATCTTTTTTTCTGATACATACTTTTACCAGCTCCAGAGTAAAACAATGTGGGCTGCATCTGCACCTGGCTAATGGACATGAACTCAGAATATACTGCACTTTCAATGGATAAAGAGAACAGTAGCAGGATAATAAGAGTCATAGGTGACATGTATTAGCTTATACTGTCTGCGTTGCTCTGCAGATGATGTCAGCATTTGACTCGTACGTTTTACTCTAGTAAGCTATTGACTTAATATATTGTAATAGGCTATACAGGTTTCGGTTGTGGGCTCTCTATAGATGATTACTTACTATTTCCAGCAACAAATGGCTCTTTGGATCCAAAAGGCTGCAGAGCCCTGGTATAGCAGCATCACCACTAATATTTTTTTTATGTTGCCATGTTGACAAGTAACATTCTGTACATTACAGTCAAATGGAATAGTCCAACAGGTCTTGACATTAACCTTTACTAGCCACCTCAGACTTTGACTGGTCACAACATACAAGGAGTGGATTTTATAGTTGCATATTTTTTTGTGTGCTATCTGTTTTAAGCGAGAATGTTAATGGATAATCATATTTTCTCATTTTGAGATACTGTAGTTAGCTAGTGAGAGTGAATGTGTTACAAGCCACAATAAAAATCTACCTGCATTTGGCTAGTTGGCTGGTGCTAATGTCAAGCTCTGTAGGTCAACACAGACAAGTCAAACCACAGTCAGATACTAAAGTGGGATCTTTAGAGGTATGGTTACAAAAGGTACCCTGAAGCAATCTGCAAAACTTTTGAGCCATAAAAATAGAAAACTACAGTATGTACAGTAAATAGAAGCATCCTTCTGTCCCATGGTTGTGTTTAAATTTTTTTGGTGATATTTCTTTAAGAGCAGCTGCAGTCCTGTCCCAGTTGCATCGTTCACTGTCTTGGTTTCTTCTTAATCGGCTGGAAAAAACAGCGTGAGGCTTGCTGCTGGCAAAAACATAACCTTTTTGCTTCCTTGTGCAGGTGGTTTGAATAAAAAAATGCTTTTAGGCAAATTACAGAGGTCAAATAAAGAATAGCTCAATAGAGCCCCATGTTTTTGACCCTTTTTGGACTCTGGACACACTTACTTTGGCAGAGAGCCAAACTTAGTCAATGATTCTCCACATTGTACCCAACATGAAATATTATTATGGCCCTACCTTACAACAAACAGGAAGTCGGACATTTTGGATTGAATTTGGGAAGTCAGGTATTTTTGACAGCCTGTAACTTGCACATACTTTGCCCGAATAGGCTCAATCCTGAATTACTCCCCAGTCCTTAACACATTTGACCAATATGATGCCAGTTACCTCTAAAGCACCTCCTATAGACTGAAAGAAGAATGTAGTTTTAGGGAACTAAAAAAAAGTCAAATAGACGCTTCCCATGTTTGTCATGGTTTGGGGGCGCGGCTTCTTAATTGGTCCTTAACAAACAAAAAAAAGCCTTAGAAAATACAATGTATGATGTATGGGAACGTTTTGCCGATATACACCTTACTGTTGGGGACAACAGCGTGGGCCTTGTTTCCTTAAAAAATCTTTGTGTCCTTTAGAGCTATGCCAAACTGGAAAGTCCCATTCTTTTTTTTTATTTTATCAAAAATATTGTCAACAGATTAATCGATTAGCAAAATAAGTGTTAGCTCCAGCTCTAGTGGAAACCTAAACGAATACTAAACATACTCCACATAAAAAGAACTTTGACAATGTCTTGTTCCTTTATCAGATATTTCCAAATAAATAAATGTGGGTATAATTGTTATACAGTTTTATTTAGAAATCCCATAACAATTGGATATTGTTGTTGGGAGCTGTTGCAGCAAGTCAACCAAATAATCAAAGGCCTATTTTAAACAGTCATGAGCTACAACATTTAGGAACTCTATACTTGTAATTCCTCACCTTATAAAATTTAATGCTTTAGCACTTTCCCTCACTCATGTAGACCATACTCTGTAGAGTTGGACAGTGTTCTCCATTGTGGCCTATGACATGAAGTGTGAAGTAAAGCTGGACCATCTTTCCTTCACACTTCACGTCATTATTGTCTGCTTTGAGCATGCCTCTGAGCTGACCACAGCACCACAATGAAAAAACATAACCATCCCCAGCACCACAGTGAAAATACATAACCTTCATCTACAGCACAGCACCACAGTGAAAATAAAACCTTCATCCACATGCTTCTTGTTAACACATACATATAAATCAATGGAACACACTGCAACTGCAATAACAGCAAAGAGTTCATTTTTTGAAACCACACTTATTACAGATTTCAGCACCAAGGACAGTTTTTTCATCTTCATTTTTTTTATTTTATTGTGCAAAAAAATATAATGTAAGTTGTAGTAAAAAACCGTTCAGCTCATTTGTGTGTTGATGGCAGTTTTGTTGTCTGGCCGAGTGCCTCTAGAATGTGACAGGAATATGAGGAGCTGTGTGTGTGTTGTTCTGGCAGCTGTGCTCACTGGAGCCTAACACCGTTTCATTACAGTGTTGGCTGGAGGGCCCGGAGGGAGAGGCTTGAATTCAGCTGTCTGGATGAACGTTCTACTTCTGCTGCAGGTTGTATGGATTTTCTAGTTTAGTGTTAAAGACAAGTTGAATGACAAGCCATGCTTAATTAGTCAAGCCAGAGATAAGGGAGTTCAAAGGTAGCCTGGCCAGCCGCGACTAAAAACCAATTCATACTCCGCCAGAAGCAAGAACTTGCAGGGGGATTTTTTCTAATTCATTTAAGTAGTTCAAATGCAAAGTGTCGTAAGTTGCAACATTCAACAGATGTAGCCTCAAGAATGTCCAATGTCACAAGAGGTATTGAGATTAAGGCAAAAAGATCCAAGTCCCAATTTGGGACCAAATTGGGATCAAATTAAGCGATTGCAATTAAACACTGAGATCAAAAACATCACAACATACTGTATAGACCAGGGGTCACAATTTCACTACCTGCGGGCCAAATCTGCCTCCCCACCCAATTTCATCCGGCTCGTGAAGTAATTTTAAATTTGTATATTAATGGCCTGGCAGCTATTTACATTTTTTCCGCCAGAACTACATGTCCTACAATGCACTGCAGTCACGAAGTGCACTGGCGCCACTCCTTCTACCGCTGCTGGGATGACCTGACGTGAGTGAGAGGTGGATCCACAGTGGGATGAAAACGTGGATTTACAGTCAGTCCTGCCTCACTCATCTGTGAGTCTGTCGCTCTCTTTTTGACAAAAAATTCCTGAATCTCATTGGAGCGGCTCAGCTGCAGTATAAAAAGGGGTTAATTAAAAAGACAGAATAGTGCCTAATTGTGCCTAATTGTGTGGTTTAATGGTTTAACTATTTAAATATTGTTTCACAAATGTTGAACTGGCTTGGCCCAAGGCCCAGACCCTATAAGTCTTTGTCATTTGGGAATGTTAAATATTTCTGAATGGAGCTGAGTTAACTTAGGAAAAACAAACGTAACTGACTATTATATCTCAAAGCTAATATTTTTTTAACAATATATTATTGCAACTTTTGAATTTTAAAAGTGTGTAAAATTAAATATTTATTTTTTCCCTCATTTAATTGAACAAAAAAGAACATATTGCCTTCAAACTGTAGTAATAAGTATAGCTTTATAAAAAAGTATGATTTCTGGTGAGTAATAGAATAATCATGATCATATAATGATAAAGCTATTCTGGCCATTAAAATCTAAGAACCAGGAATTTTGCCACCAGCTAAAATCTAGGTTTATACGAATTAAAATTAAAATATTATAAGGCTAATCATAAGTCACAGAATATTTCAAAATATGAGAAATTGTCCCTGTCCCTCACAACAAATCCCTCTCCTTTGTTAAGCTATACTAGAGGTTGAAGGCAAGGAATATGTTATTTTCTATCCATTTTAATGAGGGAAAAAATGTATTACTTAAAAATAGCATTTTTACACTGTCAAATAAAAAAAGCCCTATTCATATTTTTGGTAAGGATCATTATCATTGAGATCTAGTAAGTTACATTTGTTTGTCCAAATTTAACCTTTGTCTGTAGTTGCATTCTGTTTACACATTTTTAAAGGGTCTATCCATCCCTGACACGCTCCATAGTAGTGTATTTGTTTTTCTGTCTGTACGCTCACTGCAGTCCTCTCACACATCCACTGTTAATGAGAGAAGGAAATTTGGCTGTCCTTTTGCTGCAGAGTGACCTTTGTTTACTCAGTAATTAGTGTGCAACATTATCTTGCATATATCACAAGCATCAGTAAAGGGCAAGCTTGAATATGTAATATAAGTTATTAAATCTCATTTATTTTACCTACTGGATTCAAAATATAAAATCGAGAGAATATTAGAAAAGGCAAGAAGAACCAAGATGAGATTATTTACATAATATGGTGGCGATAAAAACTATGGCATTGGCAATATTTATGCCAGTTTCACTATGTGTATATTTCTTGGGATGTTTCACTGTGTAACCAGAACTATCCAGCAATAAAATACACTATAGCGTTTATAGCTATTTAGATTATTTCAGATAAAGCCTGATTTTTATTATTATTTTTATAACATACAGATCTCACAAAAAGAGCTCACTAGAGGCATGGGATGTTCTGTGCAGCTTCAACAGAACAATGTTACATACTGCACTTTAGTGGTAAGTTTGGTCTGTTGTGGGCACATTCTTAGGGTAGGTGTGGCTCAGGGATGGCTGGTATCAAAGGGCTAGGTGAGCAAAAGCTCACCTGCCATTTTGAAGGATACAATTATTATTAAATTAATAATATATTAATTAGTAAATTACTCAAATACATTTTCATCTTACTGTATTTTTGTTGGTTAAGTTTTCTAGTGATTTAAGGGGAACTATGCAACTTTTTACTTTAATAAAAACTTCAGAGTCAGTGTGATGCTAAATGAGTTGTTGTGGGGTGAATGAAGCTTCCTTCTAAGGATGAATGTCCCTGGAAGTCTCGGGTCAAGTCACAGGTCTTGCCAAAACTATAAATTGCTTTAAAACATGCTTTTACAGAGAGCTCCAAGAAATTAAATGATGCAAAACTAACGCAGACCTGGTGTTACTGTGATTGCACAGTAGCATTATGATAATATATAAGTCCTGCCCCTGCACAGGGGCAGGACCAGATCAGGGCTGAGCTCATTCAGAGACACGTTTTTTGGCTAATAACAGAGCACTTTTTGACATGGTGGCAGGATACAGTGACAGGCATCAATAACTAGCATACACAAAGTTGATTAAATCACACCATTGGTTGATATGATGGGATGCTATAGATGGGACAAAAACAACAAGATATCACGCTTCAGCACAGACAACTCAATTGCGGGCTCAAAATGTCTTTAATACGTCCACAACACAGGTGAGTACAACGGGAACCAAAATCAGAAACAAAGTCCAGTGCATCCAAAACGCAGCACGAACGTAATGGTTGTCTCGCCCAGGGAATCAGACAATCCGGCACACCGAGAGGAGAGGACAGAGCCTATATAGCAGGAGGTGGAGATGTCAATGAGGCACAGGGGGCGAGCATTAGGAGTGGCGCTGGTGATCCCACGCGCGGGAGTCTACGGAGGAACAGAAGTAAACCTAAAACAGGGCAACGTAAGAATGTTCCAGAAAGTAACTCAACTTCCCAACTGGGTCATGACACAAGATGCTTTTAACGGATTGGCTGTGGCTTTTACTGAGAGACTTTATCCAGAAAATATGGGACTTCACTGACAGTTTTTTGGCCACAGAAAGGATGTAACA
Source organism: Philypnodon macrostomus (assembly GCA_036025475.1). Classification (NCBI taxonomy): domain Eukaryota; kingdom Metazoa; phylum Chordata; class Actinopteri; order Gobiiformes; family Eleotridae; genus Philypnodon; species Philypnodon macrostomus. The sequence continues at coordinate 10,269 of JAVQKC010005044.1, forward strand.
CAAGATGTGAGCTAGCTACATTTTATTCAGCAGTTAGTGACTGTAGCTAAGTTTTATGTGTGCTATAAAGCTCATTTTGCTGGTATCAGTTGTAACTGTTCAGTTGTGTAATAAGACGTGAGTTTGTCCCATGTGTGCAGTTAAGTGAGTTAAGTTACCTGCAAGCAGGTGGGTAATATTCTGCACTGTGTTGTGACGTTGTGAGTCATTGGTTAAGTTGTTTTTGAGGCATTGTGTAGAGTGTGTTCTGGGAGTGGCATCTACATTACCACATATAAGCTAATTATTTTGGTTTATTTAATGTGTTGGTGATATGTAAATCTAATTACTCGAATTATATTGTTGTACAACATGAAAAATACTACAATACAAATGAATGTAAAACCACTTTAAATTGTAGCTTGATGCTAAAGGATGTTAGTGTACTGTATTTTAAGCTACTTTATTCTGGCCTTGTTCTAGGTCAGGTTTTTTGTGTGGGTGCACTATCCAACCCATAGTGCTGCAGAGAAGAAAGGATCAACTTTCCAGTACTGGATGGCGAGCCCCAGCCTAAGGAATCGAACACACTGGTAGATAGTGACCCGACTGGTCACAACAAATGGGACATTGAATGAACATTTAACA
>JAVQKC010005051.1:0-19718 GCA_036025475.1 Philypnodon macrostomus
TGATCCGGCAATTCCTTTTTGAGTTATCGCGTTCACAGCTAGGATCTACGGACGCGGACGAACACCGACGTGATTCCATAATATCGGCGACACGCTGTTTTCGCCGATATAATTATACAGAGAATCAGCCAACATGGAAAAAAGGAAGCAAAGAGAAACAGATCAAAATTCAGACAATGTTCTATTAAGCAGCATTGTCACTTCACACTAAACCCAGCAATAAAATGTTTTATACCAAAGTAACATGCTAAGAAACACTTGAAGTTGAAGTTACTGTATCCATGTGGTCGAGAGAGCATGAATAGAGAATGCATGGGGTCCCAGCAGCTTCACAGACAGAGTGGATGAATCCTTGTTTCCTGGCTGTCTGCTCCCGGGGCACGGTCAAAGAGAGCTGATCCAGACTCAAAACAACCATTGTGTTTCAAGAGCAACAGATTCACTGGTAAAGAATGCACACATGCTGCTAAAGCTAAAGTAGCTCTCATTGCTCATGTATCTGTGACTCAGACTTTTATGTGGGATTATCATGGTGAGAAGCTTAAGAGTGAGTAAGGGATAAATGAAAGATGAAAATAATTACAATTTAAAGGGATTCTGGGTTTTGTATAACCAAGACTAGCTAACCTGCCAAATAGGCTGTACGAGTTGAGCTAAATTTAACTTAATGATCTTGACACAGGGACACTATGTAGTGATAAAAAAAAAGTGTGCATCCCCTCCAGCCGTGCTCTGTTTGTCCCCATTGTATTTCTGATTTTGATGTAATAAACTGAGGACCCAAGTATTTCATTGTCCAATTATAGAAATGGCAACTTAAACTTGAAACAGTCACATAGACATTCAGAAATCGTATGGTGGTGAAGTAAATAAAATAATCTGTTGTGTGTATAATATAAGTATATGAGCAAATCTATGGGTATCAGTAGAAGTATTTTTGTCTTAATGAAAGCTAAAAAGCAATGTAATATTTAAGCTGTCCAGCCATCTCAAGACCTGAATAAATATAGATATACCAGGATTTCAGGTGGCTATCTGTTTTAAGACCCATTTCACTAAATCCTTGGAAAATAGTTAAATCTATACATGTTATTGGTCGAATGATTCTATTTGTGTACCTGTCCTATACGACTTGCGGTTGACAACGGACGTGCTCTTCCAAGTGTTTGTGTGTGTAGAAATGCCTCGGTTGTTAAATCTGCCCATGTCTGCAGTTTGAGTGTGCGTATACGGTACAACTCAAATTTAGATAGCTATGTTGAACCCTATAATTGTAAAGGCAAAGTTAAGCTTAACAAACCCCAGCAAAGGAAGTGACACAACACAGGCTTGGGGAAATGTTGATGCCATCATATTGTAGCTCGTCCAACACTGGAAAATAAAAACACAAATAGCACATAAGATAAGAAAAACACTTCATAGACCCTTTCAAAGTTTGTAAACAGAATTTAAGCAATCTATTGGGTACAAATAAAATAAAAGTAAAAGATTTTCTATAATCTATAATTGTTGGAAAAGGCCCTTTAATATTGCACCATCAAAAGGTATGTCATTATGTCATCTTTTACTCTATTTTGAAATTACTCGATATTGGAAATGACTACATGAATCAGAAACACCTGACGCAAAAGCTACATTGTGCAAAGAAGGAGCTTTGAACACTATTGTATCCAAATTGTTCTGCAACATGCTCACAGAATTGAACAAAACCTATAAATAAACCCATATGTCGTCAATATTGTACTGTATTCCTTCTATCATTTGGCCTGTTCTTATATGGGTAATTATTTCCCTCCCTGATTTGATGGGATTGCTATTCATCCAGACTAGAGACTGACACAAAGCTTACAGTGAATAATGACCCCATTGCATCGATTTATGTTTAAGATTTGCAAATAAGAGTTAGTGTTCTAACTCTATCAGAATTGTACTCACATCAATGTTTAGCCATTATTATGTTGTTATGGAATCTAATCTGTATAAAGTCTAGTGTATAATAAAAGCCACTATTGCTGTTGTCATTATACTTGCCTCTGAAAATATAATTTTATACACGTTGGTTCCACTGTCTTTCTGGCCTTGTTTATGTTGTTTTTCTTCTATTCAGTGTCCAACAGGAAATTGCACGGGCTTATCCGCATTACACTGGGATATTTACAAGATCCCATCTCTGGTATTGAGTTTTAATAGCACAGCACGCTATTTGTCTAAACTGCTGCAAAAAGGAAGGCATGTAAAAGCCATATATTTGAATCTGGTTCATGGACCTAATATTCTCGTGTTTGGCTACTGTTTCCCCAAAAATATTAGAACAGAGGGCATTCTTCTTGTCCACAAAGGGCTGATTCTGTGCAGCTGTCAGAAGTGAGTCATAGATGGAGCCCTTGGGGGTCAGGCCTGTTATGTGCCAGACAGGGGCCGATTGGTACAAATGTGATAATGCAAGGGAATATGTAGATTTTTGTAATTGTTCATAATGAATTTGAGATTTGTGGGGAATTAGATAAGATTAAGATATGACACGTCAGTAATTCAGATAAATGATTATGGGGTAAGTATAAGTTACAAACTGGAAGGTTGGCAGTTCCATCATACTGGTGTTACATACTTACTAAAAAGCAAGGAGCACACACCACTCACATTAATTCATAGGCATTGTGGGTTAAGTGGGACAGGATGGAAATAACCGGCGACCCTCAGGATGAACACTTTACCCACTGCCCCACTGCCGCCTCAGGTCCATGAGCAAGACAATTCACCCACTTTGTTAGGAAATGTGAGTGAGAATGGTGTGTTTGGTGGTGGTCTGAATACGTCCAGTTTGGTGGCTACCTCTATGTCAGTCTGTCCCATGGCATCTGTGGCTATACAAAGATACCACTATTATAGAAATGTATACTGTCACCAGCATAGAAATTAAAGTTGCTTCACCGTTTTCACATTTTCTGCATAGAAGAGATTTGGGTGTACCCTGCTTAAGGGACAATGTTGCAGGGGAAGTCACCAAGTCCAGTCACCCATGACCACTAACCCAACAAAGTTTCATATTTATGTTGCCTAAGCAAGATCTTTCACATAAGTTAGTACATTTTTCCTTAGCGAGCATTAGTATGTTTTTATCTTGGACTTAAAGTGAAAGTGTCAGTATTAAGTGAGTGTATTGTGTGAGGTCCAGTTCTGTGTGTCACATTCCTGCATGAACAAACTGCAGGCTCCAGCTACTGTCAAAGACTCCTCTGTGTCGCCGTCACCTCAGAAACTACTGGAATGCTCATTCTTTCCCCAAGCCACAGTTATTCCGGGACGCACTGCCGGATGGATGGATGTGCTGACTTCGGAGGGGTTGCAGGAGGAGACGAATGTACAAACTCAATACACACAAACAAAAAGATCATAGCACAGAACTGAGAGAACTGCAAAGTGGAGCAACAACAAACACATTCTGTCTTAAGTTGAGCCAATTGAGATTAAAGACTGCTTTCCCACAATAAATGAAATGTCTCTATCTATATGACCGAATACACTCGCTGGCCACTTTAATTGGTAGACCCTGTACCTAATAAAGTGGCCTCAGCGTGGTCTTTTGCTGCTATAGCCATAATAGCCCAGGTTTGACATTTTGTACATTCAGCTGGAGTTACTGTAACCTCTCTATCATCGAGACAGCCTTCTCTAATTTCTGGCATATAGAACTTTTGCCCAAGGAACTGCCGCTCACTGGATACTCTTCTGGTCAAAACATACCACATTGATTTTGTTTTAAAAATAGTAAACTAAATTACTCAGAACAGAAACTCTATCTTCAAACCATAAGTATGCTACCTGTGTATCTTGATGCAATCTATTACTCACCGGAAAGTAAGTCTATAAAATATGGTCAGTATATGTGAAATAAGGCGTAACAAAACAATCTTGTTTTCAGTTTTCACTTCCTTCCTGCTTGCGTTATGTGCCCTTGCATCATTTTGTAATTTAATTTAGCTAATAATAGTACAACTTACTACACCTGGATTAATGACTCAAACCTTCCAATTGATGTTGCTCTTTCACATAGGCTCATTTAAAACATATACAAACACTATTGGCTTCGAAACCATGTGTCATTGTGTTTTAGCGTCTTACTCGGACTTGACAGTGACTCCTTTAGGGCAGAAACTCTTCCTCGTTTGTTATAATTGCAGAGTAGCAATCTTCTCACTTTTAGGCAACCCCTTTACAAACATGACCTTTAGGGCATTTGGAGAACTATTGTAATGAATGGGAATGTGTTTTTAGATGTACTATACTAGTAACCAGAGGTGGGTAGAGTAGCCAATAAAATTACTCAAGTAAGAGTACTGTTCAAAATAATAATACTCAAGTAAAATTAAAGAGTAGGCTACAATGCAGTGAAACTACTCTTAGAAGTACAATTTGTTCAAAAAATTTCTCAAGTAAATGTAACTGAGTAAAAGTAACTAATTTCTGCCCACCACTGCTAGTAACAAAGACGTAGGGATAGTTGGCTTTTGGTTGAAATTTGTGAAAAATTCAAAATAGTAATGTCACAGTGAACTTTTGGTGACTAGTTCATGTAAGGATCACTATATCTAGACAGAAGCAACATTATTTGAACATATCAAAACATATCTTGGGTCAGATTGAGCCAGTCAGTTGGCTACTTATTGTCACTTCCTCGGTTGGCCTCTAAATAAAATATTTTTGGGGCTCACAAAGAATTACTCACGTTCTATGTTAAGTCACTGCAAACGAAACAGACATTTTCTGACCTTGGCTTGCAGGACTAAACTATCCGTCTGGAAGAGCGCTAGAAGGTCAGTAGTTGTATTAAAACGCCACCTAGTGTAATTTGAGCGGAACTTTCCCAGCTGTAGCTACTTTAGTTTACACTTCTTGACCCGGTACCAGCGCGCGCCTTCTCCTTACAATTTCCCCTGTTTAAGTGGCCTCGTGACAGGAGACCCTTTCCCAATACTCGAGCACTGATTGGTTGAAGTAGTTGTTGTAGGTGCGCGTGCTGCCGCCGTCCCCCTCCCACGGCAGGTGGCGCACACACAGACACTGACCTCACCGCCCAGTTTCGCTCCGGGCTCGCCTCTGGTGCACTGTTTAAAGGTAAAAAGACTTGGCACAACATGGTCGTCTTCCGTTGACTTGAGTAAGATGAGTGGTAAGTCCGCATTTAAGAGTGTCTTTTTACGTGCAGTTACAAATTGTCAATGTCTGTCAAATATCGCCGACTAAAGAGTAACGTTTTTTCAGGTTTACGTGGGCTATACGTCAACGTCGTGTCCAACTTTTTTATACGTTACGACAATGTAACGCCTGCCGTAGGGCGTAGGTCATAAAAATGCATTGTAAAGTATCTTTGTCATTGTTGGCAGTGTGGTTGTAGTTTATGTAGTCTAACTAAAGTTGAATAGTTTGCTCTCTCAGCACACCTGCTCATTGAGTGTTCAGGTCTATGAATGGGTTAGCGGCATAGTTACAATTACAAAACTTTATCCAAAAGTAGAAAAAAGGGGTTGACTTTGGTAAGATAATTATTGCAATAACCCACTTTATCATTTTGTATAGCCTAGTGTTTATGCGTAAATAGTGGATTTGTTCCCACTTTAGCATTGCAGCTTAAACGTGTCGGCTTTCCAGAAAAAAGTTAGAAGTGAATATGAATGTGTTATTACCTGTGCATAACAATGGCTATAAGATAATGAGAATAGACCATTTTTAGATAATGACCAAGACTTGTCCCTGCCTGTCTACTCCAATCAGTCTGATCAGCTGCAAAACAGCCACCACTTTACCAACTGCACACCTTATCAAGTAGCACTGTATAAGTTTGAAAATATTAGAAAGTACCTCATAATCCTGATAATCTGGAATGTCTTTTATAGGCTACTTGCAGATTATTGCACAGTACAGTCTTACATAATTCCCCCACCATTTTGTGTGTTATCACAGTTGAAGAGAACATGGCCAGGATAATCCACTTTCCCCGCTCCTTGTCAGCTCGGTTTCGGGAAATTACCAGAGTGCTTTTGTCTGGGGTCCCATTCTCTCTTGTTTTCGGTGCACCTCATGACTCACACCGTTATTTTCATTCCAGGACTGTGAGACACTGGCCCACAGGTTTAGATAGCCCCCCGGCACTTAGCGACAGACTATAATACTCCTTTGACTTTTGATTTTGATTTTATTGTGACCCCCTTTTTATAGCAACAGGTGATTTATTTCCCTGCAATCTTGATAGCTCATCATTATACAACCTTTAATATTTAATGCAATTAAAACAATATTTTGTCTTCTAATAAGATTCAAATAAAATATTTTTGCTGCTTAGTATCAATTTAGAATAAGGTTTATTGTGGTGGTTTAACACTACTCTATGCTAAGATTTTGAAATCTTTCATTAACTATAAAGAACTTTTGTAATTGTGTATTCAACAGTTTACTTTTGCTTATTTAGAATTTAATTATATTGGCATTTTGTGACATGCAGTATTAAGTGGATGGAATAGCAATTAAACAGGCAACCTCACTCATCCTCACTCATCTTCATTCATCCTCACTCATTCTCACTCAACCTCACTCATCCTCACTCATTCTCACTCATCCTCACTCATCTTCATTCATCCTCACTCATTCTCACTCATCCTCACTCATCCTCATTCCTCCTCACTCATCTTCATTCATCCTCAGTCATCGTCATTCATCCTCACTCATTCTCACTCAACCTCACTCATCCTCACTCATCCTCACTCATCCTCACTCATCCTCACTCATCCTCACTCAAGAGTGATACTCAATATTGCTTGTATAATTATGCAGTATTCTGTGTGTGGTCCTTCAATATTCATATATTGATCTACTCTCGGCTTGTACCATTTACTGTCTTGCTCTTGTCCAGGTGTGACAGAATGGCCCGAGGAGGCCGACATTATTGTCCACGAGGGTCGCTCTCATACTTGGACAGAGGAGCGCTGTGAGGAGCTTTGGGACCGCATCGAGGGGGTCCGACACAAGCTCACACGAATCCTCAACCCGGCCAAACTCACTCCATATCTGAGACAGTGTAAGGTCATCGATGAACAAGATGAAGACGAGGTGCTCAACTCCACACAGTACCCTTTACGCATCAGCAAGGCCGGTAAGAGGCACAAGAGGCCACTGAGGAAAAAATACAAGCCCAGTCAAAAACATCAAACCCCCCCCAAAAAAATAGAAGCGTATTTTGAATTTGACATTGGCAACACATCAGCTAGTCCATTAAGAGGTGCAAGAGAGCAATGAGAATATATATATATAAAAACAGGGTAAACATGAACAAGAGAAGTTGGACTAAATTCTGCACCTAATTAGATTTCTATGATTTGTGATCAATGTATTGGGTGCATTAGTAACTAAACAGCCACAATCTGTACTGGCAATTACTGCACGGATCAGGAACACTTCCAGAAGTCTATGGACACAGTTTGAATAGAATCAAGTCACACTGTATCAAGATGGTGTGCTTGTTCATGTCCAAACCTTTTCTGGCTTTGTACATAAAAAGGAAATTGAACAAAATCTAAACTGGTGAGCACATTGTTTTGTTATGCGGAGCTCAGCCAGACATACTGTAAGGAGGTATGGAGACATTAGCGTGAGTGATGGCATGGCGGGCTGTCAGGCAGAAAACAGGTGGTATAGAGAACAAGATGAAAGGGTTTGTTAAGTAAAGGGGAGAGTAGGGCAAACACTGAGTAGTGAGTAGAAGAGATAAAAACCACCAACCAACCAAACAACAAAAATGAAAGAAACACATAAATCTGGTCGTGTTGTAGGTTGCTCACATCTTTCTGTCTCATCGTAGCTAAACCAGGTAAAGATAGTTACTAACTAGAAGCCAAAGCCATAGGGCTGATGCCAAACTGGTAAGATACTGCAAAAAACCTGGATCCAGATGGTAATTCAGATTTACACTAAAGTTTAATTTGAAAGGCGTTTGCCGAGTCCTGTATAAGCAACTTTGAAAAACAATTCCATTTCAGAGAGCTTAACAATGTTGCCACATAGTTCTAATATTGAAGTTTCTGAATTGTAAACATTCTTGTTCATTTCTTTGGCTTGTGTAATAATCAACTTTGATGGTTTGTTTTGATGTCTTTGTCCAACAGGCCGGCTGCTGGACATTTTGCGATGTCAAGGCCAGAGAGGTCTCCAGGCTTTTATGGAGTCTCTGGAGTTTTATCACCCAGAGCAGTACACACAGCTGACCGGGGAGCAGCCCACACAGCGCTGCTCTCTCATCCTTGGTGAGTGCTAAATAATGTATAAAAAGTATCTCTACTTTCCAAAGACAAACATATGTAAGGAGATTTGGTGATAGTGGTGATGGTGAATTGACCTGGTGAATGATGGTGAGTGAATGTTTCTGTGCACTCTCGGTCACAGTGTTAGCCCCGCAGCTAATTAGCTGTTGTCTCAACCCCACCTAAAACCCATAGTTGCCTCATGTTACACACAAACTTAATAACTTGTAACAGTATATATTAGCATGTACAATACTCTCCGATAATGTGTCTTTTTCTCTAGATGAAGAGGGTCCAGAAGGTCTGACTCAGTTTTTATTGTTGGAGTTGAAGAAGTTGCGAGAGCAGCTCAGACACAGTCGTGTGTGTGAGCGCCGTCTGTCCCAGCGATGTCGTATGGCAGAGGAGGAGCGGAGTCGCGCTGAACGAAAGGCCCAAGAGTTACGTCATGACAGGCTTCAGCTGGAGAGGTCTGTAGATCAGGGTCAAATTGCACAACTCGATTTGTTCATTTTTCTCTTTTTTTATAATAGGGGTGAGCGGCTAGAGGATTTTCCATTTTCACTGCATCCACTTTTTTGTCACATCTAACACTAATTTAATCAATTGCCTGCCAATGTTGTTGTCATCAAGTTTTAATAGGTACACAGAACCTGCCAAGACAAGTAGTTTCTAGGAATGGCTTCAGCCCACAAGATCTATCTGCCTATTTTTTATTTATTTTTTCAACATAGGGGCACTTCCTGATACAACCCTCTATAAGCTTGGATTGATACAAAGAGTACACTGAATTATATGTCTTATGTGTAAATGTGTGTTGATGTGAAGGTTGCGCCATGACTGGGAGTCAGCGAGTCGGGAGCTGGGAAAACTGAAGGACAGACATCTAGAGCAGGCTGTGAAGTACTCAAGAGCTTTAGAGGAGCAGGGGATGGCCTCGAGCAGAGAGAGAGAGCTGCTAACACAGGTTTGTAAACTCACATCGTTCAGTACAACACTTGACCACAGATCTACAACACTTGACCACAGATCTACAACACTTGTCCACAGATCTACAACACAATCCACAGATCTACAACACTTGTCCACAGATCTACAACACAATCCACAGATCTACAACACTTGTCCACAGATCTACAACACAATCCACAGATCTACAACACAATCCACAGATCTACAACACAAAGGAGCATGCAGGGAAAAGGTTGTCATTTTGTTAATAACAGTGATTATTTCTGTCACAAGCTGTGGTTCTTGTTTGCTCTTGTTGCTTCTTGGATGCCTTCCACAGGTTAAGACACACTACCTTCTTCACAATAAGGACAGTTCCCAGAAAATCAAACCATAAACAAGTGAAGCGTAGTGAAACTGCCTCAGAGAAACTGAGAGCCCAAACCTTGTCACAACATGTCGACCACTCGGCCGCACATACCTGTGGTGGTATCCTTCACGCAGCAGATCATTTGGAGCATACTTTTGTTTCTTTATGTGGGGTGAATTTTGTGTTCATTGCTACCAATTGTAGTGTTTTGCATATAGACTATACTTTGTCTTCATCAGCGGTGTAATTGTCATGTAATTGTTGCTAATGTATGTGTACACAGGTGGAGGAGTTAAAGTCGAGGTTGACAGAGGCAGATAAAGATTCAGCTGAGGGTGTAGGGACCCCGCCGCTGTCCAAAAGAAAGAGTTTACTCACAAATGGAGCAAATCCTCTTCCTCCTGCGTTACCAGAGAAACCGCAGAACATCTCAGGACTTCAAAACACGCAGAATACAGTGATCCGGGATTCACTACCAACCACAGGGGTGATTGTATGTATACAGCAAACCCACACAAAAAAACAGTAAAATACAAATTGTTGTATCGTTGAAACAGAGTTAGAGTATAACCTCAAAAAAAACTTCACTAGATGGCAGCAACACAGATTTTTTGATTGGTTATGTGTTTGCCACTTCCAAAAATGTTGAAAAGCACACACTGGTAGTCTTCTAACACCCTAACACAGTTTTATGTTTGAGGCTTTGAAAACATTGATTTTGATTGGTCAGGCTCTGATGGACATCCTGCAGCAGGACCGCAGGGAGGCAGCAGAGCAAAGGCAGGAACTGTGTGACATGATCACCAGGCTTCAAGAGGATTCACAGAGATCTGAGGAGCAGATAGACAAGGTTTGCATATTGCTCTTATAATGTATACAGTATAATAAAGATGAATGCAATAATGTAATGAAGCTGTGTTGGTGTAGCTGGAGTCCCAGTGTGAGCAACTCCAGTTGAAGGTCAGGACTCTGCAGTTGGATTGGGACACGGAGCAGAAGAGGAGTGTGTCCTACTTCAACCAGATCATGGAGCTGGAGAAGGAGAGAGACCAGGTCAGATTATAAGAAAATAGCTTTGCTCATTGCTGTTATTGAGAAATGTACTTCTCTCCACCTAATTAAGAACTACAGACTTCACAAACTTCTAGACAATGATTTTTGCACATTTTCACAATACTATATAGTATACTTGATTGAACATTGCATGACTTTACTCCCATATCTTTATTTATTCTTTTAGCAGACAACACTATGTAACCACTATTTGTGTTGTGCACGGAATTCAATTATTAACACAACATGCTATGAGATCATTAAAGTTAAAAATGTGTGTACTGTACGGTGCAGGCCCTTCGCAGCCGAGACAGTCTCCAGCTCGAATACACAGACTGTCTTCTTGACAAGAACCTTCTGAGGAAGAGGATTGCAGAGCTTCAGGCCAATGCGGATCAGCAGCAGAGAGAGCTGGAGAGAGAGAGAGAGAGGTCCAGGGAGCAGTTGGAGCAGAGCACCTCCTGTCTGCACTGTGTAGGTGACCTGAAAGGGTGTTACAGATCACTGATCATTACCATTATAGCCAATACTTCTGTATAATCCACAGTCTCACCTGTCTCTGTGGAGCGAGGACCAGTGTTACGGACCATGCTGCTCCCTTGGCCTCGACCTGAGCCCCCAGCCCACCAACAACAACCTGCTACTGCGCAAGGTTAGACACTTTACTAGGGAGACTGGCCTCTTTATAAGGTAGTCGTCACAACACGTGTCCAGTCCAGCAGTATTGCAGCTTTATTTGCTCTGGTTGTCACAATGAGAAGAGAAGCAATAACTCTTTTATAGTGCTGTGGTTGTAGCGTCCAGTGGCCCAATGCCACCAGCCACTAGGCTGCCAATTAAAAAGGTCTTCTGACACATATTGTAATGATTCCTCAAAATATGTTTAATGTTCTTTATTGGACCTGTGCCATCATCAAACATTCAACAAGTATCATCCAAACACTGCCAAAAACGTTTTGCCTCCAATCAGCAGCACCCGAGTCTGCTTTTTTGGCCCTTAAATACATGTGCACACACCACTACACAGGTAACATACTGACACACCATGGCTGGGGGTAACAAGCACTATATACATATACTAACAGTGGTCAAAAGCGATGTATCTTTAGCAAATGTGTTTACAGCCTTGAGAACATTATCAAGCATAATCACACAGAGAAGCGGTTACTTTATTAAACAACACATTTTGACTTGAAAAGAAACTTTGTACTTTTGCTTCTAGACAGGATTTATTGAGCTCTCCCAGCACTTTTATCTTCAATGTCATGACACATTTTTAGGCAATCCTGGTATGTTAACAAATGCACATCTTTAGACATGAGTTAAGACTCCATTCCTCTCTTTGTCTTAGGCACACTCTAGAGGCAAAACCAATGCAAATTCCAGTGGTAAGTTATACTCATTTTAAGTAGATTTTTTTTACATTTTGTTCTGTACTTTATGTAAACATGCATTGTTTAGATTTCCAAAATACACATTGCCAAAAGAAAATTGCTTCTCTTATTCAAAACATGTGTTTACATTTGTAACTTTTTAAGGTAATTTTACAGCTTTAATTATAATTGTTGTTGAAACCACTATTTGCTTGTTCACAGATTCTCATTTCAACTCTGAGGAAAACCTCTTAACATCAGTGAGTACCATTTTAATAGAAAGATTATACTAAATCAATGTAATAGAATAACAAATAACCCAAATAAATAAAACTTTTTCACATTTACATTCATTTTAGGCTGAAGATAATGAGAAGGAAATAAACCGTCTCTCCACATTCCCCTTCCCTCCTTGTATGAACTCCATCAACAGAAGATTCAACAATGAGTGAGTTCTAAGCACCACATACTTTCACAATGTGGTCATTTGGTTATCTGTTTATAGAAAAACATGTACAAATTATGGTGCGTTCCAGTTGTACTCGGAGGTCGGGATTTCCTAGTTCTGAGTTGTAAATATCAATTGGAATGGCCCTTGCTGTGGGAATTCCTACTTGGAAACTCGGGGCAACTCGGACAACCCCGAGATGAGAAATCTAACATGGCTGCCCCTATTTTACAAAATTAAAAATATAAATTGTATAATATTCAATAAACTTGTTTTAATTTTATATGAGCCATTCACTGCTGTGGTGTATTTTAGCATCTGCAGTTATGCTAAAAATATGCTAAAATGCCTGTTGTTGCTAATCCTGCTAACTGCTCCGACTTCCGAGCTCTGGAACGCAGCATTGCTCACATCCCCCCCCCCTCCCCTCCCCAGGTTTGACTTGGACTCGTGGGGCAGCGATGAGAATGATAACATAACAGGTGGATACATTATGTACATTCATCTTCAAGAGTTGAAATTCACACATTATTCTTATATTATAATATCAATCATTTTACATGTGATTTGATGCAGGTGAACATAGTGAACTGTCTTTATGCGATTCCTGGAATTCATTACACTCTCACCCTTTTCCTCCTGATCTGGTCAACATGTCAACTTCAAACACAGCTGACCAAACTGTTCCCAGGTAAAACTCATTATCTTACTTCAAGCTGCGATTGATTCACTGCATATATTTGTATAACGTTATATGTGGTTTCTCTTTGACATCTTAGAGTACCTACCCTCACACCGCCCTCAAGCCCCCCTACCTCTCCTAAGCACAGAAAGGCCAGTCTTGCCGATGATATCACAATAGTAGGAGGAAACCGCGCAGGGATCTTTGTCAGTCATGTAAGGCCTGGCTCTCCAGCTGAACAGTATGGGCTCAAAGAAGGCAGTGAGCTTCTAGAGGTGTGTGTTAGAACTGTGAACTAGGAACAAAGAAAATATAGCAGTAAGTAACAAATTTGTCATTTTTTGTTGCAGCTGGAGCGGGTTTTGTTCGGTGGGGGCAGTGTGCAGCTGGCTCAGTGCACTGCGGAGGTGGCTCACTTTTCTCTTCAGTGGTGGACAGAGCCTTCTTCACTGAAATATAGAAGCAACCCAGAAAGTGAGTCTATGGGCATGATAAGCTCAGAAAGCTCACAAAGTGTTCAGGAAGCGCTATTTAGTGCCATGTTGTGGAAGCGGAGGAGTATATGTCAGAATGATAAACAAAAAAACCTCTAGTGCAGAAAGTTTGACAATGAAAGCTGTAAACGGTAAAAAATGCTTAACAAATAGTAGTCGGGTTTTACTTTAGTCCCTCCCCTGGCCGCTACTGCAACATCCAATCAGACCTTGTCAAGGCTAATTTAATAACTTTTAATATATATTTCTTATTTTAGGAAACATCAAAATTACAGCTTTAAAACATCTCTGGTTTATCTGGGAGTGTCTCACAGTGATACTTGCCGCTTTGTAGTTTGGTACAATGTAATTTACCAATTTGTTTTTTATTTGTTATTTTCAGCTTATGCCAAACTGTGCTCCCAGATCTCCACTCCGACTTTCCTTGGTGCTGATTCCTTCTATGTGCGCGTTAATTTGAACATGGAGCCTCACGGTGACCCTCCGTCGCTAGGAGTGTCCTGTGATGACATCATACACGTCACTGACACCAGATACAACGGCAAGTACCACTGGTGCTGTTCACTGGTCGACCCCAGCACAGCAAAGCCCCTGCAGGCGGGGACCATGCCCAATTACAACAGGTACGCGAAACACAATTAAAGCAGTAGTCCGTAGATTTCCTAAAATAAATTTTTCAAAATGCTTAAAAATTGACCTGACCCTGTTCTATGAGTAAGTATGTCGACCGTAGTCTGTAGAGGAGGGACTCAAGCAAAAACTCCAGTACAATTGTTCAAAGTGATAACCCACAAACACTGATCTGATGTTGCTGTAGAGGCCAGGAGATGGACTAAAGTCAAATAAATTATGGCAGATTACCTACTTTACATTAGGTCATATAAAGCATCTTAATTAAACAATTCTAAAAAAATATTTTTTAGGTTTTTAAGTATTGTATGTTTGAATATTATTTATTGTATTATTTCAATATCCCTAATTGCATATATTTTGTTTACAAGAGCTCAGCAGTTGTTACTCGTAAAGTTAAGAAAACTGTCACTTGAACAAAAGGACTTCAGAAAGAAAATGGTAATGTACATGTGCTGTATAGCCAAACTGTGATCATTCATAACACATTAAAACAGCAATAAAACATTCAATTGTAATGCTGTAATCATCTGAATAGTTTTTGAAGAAAGCACCCGGACGAGTGAGACTTGTCAAAGCTGTAGATCCCAGTGTCCGTGGCCTCGGCTCTGGACAGCAGGTCTTCTACACTCTCAACAAACGTAAGAATATGCCTTAATTATTACATTCCCAAATACTGTCCCACATCAGCATTTGTCTTTACTTTCTGCTTGTATCTTTGTGTTTTTTTAACTCCTCAGGTCACGAGGAGCACTTGATTCCGTACAGTTTGGTGCAGCCGGTGAAGGTTCAGACTAAACGACCAGTCATCTTCTCCCCGTCTCTCCTATCTCGAGGGCTTATAGAGAGACTGATGCAACCTGCAGAGTCCAGCTTAAGTTTCAGCACATGCCCACCAGGTACATCAGACATACAAAACATACAATGAGAAACTTTGCAGTTAAGTGTATCTGTTTCTGCTGGTCACCAGAACCTATCCAGGCTTCAGAACAAGGGGACAAGAAGGTATTCTTGCTTGATTCCTACACTCCAGAGCAGGTTTGGGGCATACAGGCGCAGTCAATACTGGATGTGATCAGCCAGGTAAAGCTGAAACATTATGTTCATTGTGGTAAAAATTATCATGTATTTTACTTTTGATATTTGATATAAAATGTGTAGGACAAACATTGCCTTCTGGAGCTGGGACTATCAAGTGTTGAGGACTTATTGAGACAGGGCATTTACCCTATTGTCATCAACATTCGCCCGAAAAACAAAAAACACAAAAAACTTAGGCAAGTATGAATGGATGGATTTTCTATTTATTAAAATTTTCAATATATATATATATTTAACAAGTTTACTATTTCAACACATTGCATTTAATTATTATATATATATTTATATTATTATATATATGATTGACAACCTACACAAATAAACTTTTACTGCCACATATTTCTGTTGTGCACCTTTGACAGGAAGTTTTTTCCTCGCTGTGGGGAGGACCGGGTGATGGAGGAGGTGTGTCAGGCACAGGAGTTGCAGTTGGAGACTCTGCCTCTGCTGTATTACACTCTGGAGCCAAACACTTGGAGCTGCACTGAAGAACTGCTTGCATCCTTACGCAATGTTATACACAATCAGCAGAGGGCAGTAGCATGGGTTGAATTGGATAGATTGCAATAAAGCTATAAACTTACCTGAATTACAACAGTATTGTATTTTTTTAAGTTTACAAAGGGAAAGTACCACTAGCTATAATATAATTACAGCAAAAATAAGTGCATGTATTATTTACAGCAATAATAACACTGGTATATATTATGATCATTTTATTGTGTGCCTCTATTTTGCACTGTATTTGATATTTTATATAGGTTTATTCATTTCTAAAAGCATAGCCTACTACTACTGCAGTATGTGTGTATCATGAGCATGTGTGTCTTTGTTAACTGCTGAATACCCAAAATACCCATGCAATCAATGGATGAACTTTGTAACCAATAAAATATTATTTCTTCTGTGCATGTGATTGCATTACCTCCATCACACAAGTGATTAAATAATAGATTTTTTTTGTCACTCACCTTAGATTTAATAACGGGGTTTGACGTTGACTTGAGTTTTCTGTCAAATATTGACATGACTTCTATATGCAGTGTAACAGCGCGCCCTGGTGCTCAGAGTGGGAGCTCCACCTCCTCCCCTCTGTGATCAACAACAGCCTCGGAGCTGGTGATATCATATGCTGCTAAAGCTCACACAGAAGCAAAATGGCCGATAGTAAACTAACCGATCGTACGGCGTCTGACAGTCATCAAGGGTTTATGCATGATTTGTTTACTGCTTGAGAACTGCGGTGAGGCAAAAAGGAAATTCGCCTTCACGCATTTTTACTGACTAGCATTTTGCCTTTCTTTGATGTCATTTCTTATACAAGTTAGCCTTGAAAGCCTCGAAGAACTAGCTCGCTAGGCTAGCTGCTTTGCTAGCCTGCTAGCAGTGGGTCTGCAAGAATTTTTGCACAGAAGCACTTTATGTCTTAACGTGATGTGATTCCCGAGGTAAGTGTTTTCGGGTGCGTGCATAATCTGTATGATGATTTAAAGGTCGTCCATGCCCATTAGGCTTTGTATTTATAACCAAGGTTTTAGGAGTTGTAATGAGCTTCGCTTTGAACGCGTTGGAAACGTCACTTACGATAATGTTTCGTACCCTGGGTTTTGTCTGATACATTTTTAACCGTTAATTATTAGCTGGTAATGTTGCCAGCGTTATTAGCTTCTGAACTTAATCACGGGTGTTTTATTAGAATGAATGAATGACTGCAACAATATGTGTACAGGTTTACGGGCTGAAAGCAACTTATCTTTGGACCGTGTGTTGCCTCATTAGGTCATTCATGGCATGAGATGGCTGCTTGGTCAGACTCATGTTTACAGTTGTACTCTAAATGCAATCGTTATTATACGGTTCAGTATTTTTCAGTATGTTCAGTTTGCCTCTATTTATATCTTGACCATTGCGTGTATTCACATTGGCGCAATATGTGCGCTATCCGATGTGTAGGTTAGCTGTCAGAAAGCCCGCTTGTTTACTGCACTGTGGTAGTAACTTTAGTTCTTTTACGCTCTCTAAAGACCCGGATCTTGTCAACCTCTTGTTTTGTTTTGCACAAACAGGAGTCACATGACCTGAGTATTGAGTTTGTATTTGCATATTGACCTGGAGCTGGGCTGTGGGCTGTGGTGGTGGCTCAGGTCTGTGGTAATGAGGAGGATGCACCTAATACATCATTTACATCGTAGTGACCCAGTATTATTCCTTGGACAGCAGTGCCTCTATCAGACTTGGCAAAAATAATACAACATACTTCTGAAGTTAACTTGTTTGCGCCATCAAAGCCAGTGCTGTCTGTGTTCTAGTTAATGAATTATGCAGTGATAGGCTAGGATACTATGGCTGGTTGTCAAGCTGTCTGCCTCTGGCTAACATTACAGTCTTTACATAGTTACTATAGTACATGCACATATATGTTCATGTAGGATAGCGCACCAATAACAAGCTACCTAATATTGGTGGAGTTAATGGTATGTGTTGTGACCACCTCCTAATATGAAGCCCCATAAAGTGATTGCATTCACAACTGTCTATCAGAAACCACATTAACTTTGTACCTTCTCTGTTGGATCAGACCACATGGGCCAACCTTCGCTCCCAACATGCCTCACCTGAGTTCACTACTGTTTTCCATGATCCATCACAGTTTTGGAAATACATTGAATCAGTTTTCTTACAAATTCACTTCAACCACTAACTTTGAGAACAAAATTTTCAGATGCTGCTAAATCATCAACCTACCCTCTAACACTGGCATTCACTGTCCTTCATAATGTTATCACTAATCTGTATTTAGTAGGTTTATTTGTGGGTGAGACAAAATATTGATATATCAATACTTTTTTGGGACATGCTGTATCGGAATTTATCATATTTTTGTATATTTCACAAAAATTAACAGTATTTCATAAAACAATAATGATCAATTCATTGGAAAAACCCGAGATAGATATATTATATATTAATATAATATAATATAAAAGCTCAAGTGACAATGTGGCTCTTTTCTCAGACAGGAGAATCAAAAAAGGGAACAGTGTTTCATGGAAGACAAGAAAAAGAAGAAAGAAGAGAAAAAGAAAAGGGAAACTTCACAGAAGGTGCACGCTCACTCTCACACAGTTATGCTCACACGCACACACTCACTCACGCTCACATGCGCTCACGCACACTCACACACTCACTCACGCTCACACGCGCTCACGCACACTCACGCACACACTCACTCACGCGCTCACGTACACACACACGCTCACACACACGCTCACCCGCACACTCACACACACACACACACACTCACGCTCACACACACTCACTCACGCACGCACATCATATCTCATATTGGAAGAGACTAATAAAAGTGAATTAAAACTAAAATCTTCTTAATCACTAATTATAATTTTCTGTTTCAGGTGCCAGATCAGAATCTTAAAGGTATTTATTTATTTAGGATTGTTATAAAATGAATGGCATATCTCATCTAATTTATTTTTGAACAGGTAGTTTTTGACTGTGCAGGCACTTTGTAGATATTAAGCAAGCTTTTTTAACCATTCTTTTAAATATATTCACTCAGCTTTATTAGTCAATCCTAATGTTATGTACATTTTGTAAATTTCAGTGCCAGAGTCTGCCAAGGCTTCCGGTGCCCCTCCGCTCACCAGTCCAGGCTCAGTGTCCCCCAGCCCCGGCCCTGTCGCTCCTTCCTCTCCCAGCCCCTCTGCACCAGTCCCTCCTGGGGCAGGGAACAATGCAAAGCAGCGGAGCTCTGTGGCCAACGGACAGCCCTCCTCCTTGTCTTCTCCTGGAAGCCAGACGCCCCAGCAGCCGCGATACATGTCCAGAGAGGTGCCCCCCAGGTTCCGCTGCCAGCAGGACCACAAAGTGCTACTGAAGAGGGGCCAGCCACCGCTCTCCTCCATGCTGCTGGGGGGAGGAGTGGCGGATGAGGCTGCCCCGGCACAGGGAGCAGATAACCCCAATGCAAACACCGCTGGAGCCACAGGTGAGTGATTGCCACCAGGAGGTTGACTGCATTAAAAGATATTCTTAAATTACCCTGCCTGTTCAATATTTTGATTCAGTTAGTTAAATTCAATTCAATTAAGCAGAAATAGTCCCTCTATTTACTAACTAGGCCTGTGCTGTCGTCCCCGACAGCAAGGTGTATATCGGCGAAAACGGCCCCATACGTCTGCCCCTTACGTCTGCCCCGTACGTCTGCTACAACTGTTACCAACGGGCCTCTTAATCACTTTTTTGATTTGTCTGGATGTTTGTGAAGAATGTTTTTGCCAAATTTAGAAAATTCCCTAAAGCTG
>JAVQKC010005055.1:0-13737 GCA_036025475.1 Philypnodon macrostomus
GAGTTATCGCGTTCACAGCTAGGATCTGCGGACGCGGACGCGGACGCGGACGCGGACGCGCACCGACGTGATTCCATAATATCGGCGACACGCTGTTTTCGCCGATATAATTACATGTAGAAAATATATGTTGCTGTAATGTCAACTGTAATACACTAGTATATAAATTAAGCACTGACAAAGATACAAATTGTTGCTTTAAAAAGACCCTTATAACACTGTTGAGGGAAAAAGTAATTAAAAAAAGATCTGATTAAAAATAAGCAGTCATACCAGGACTTACAAATTCTTTAGAATCTGTAAAAATGTACTATTTTAGTTTGCTCAACAGTAAACAATTTTGCAAAAACATGAATTAGAATTTTAATAAAATACATTTAAAACCAGGTTTGCATATATTTTCTTTTTACCAAAAAGCTGTATGGTTTGGCAAAAGTTAAAGTATTGTATCTGTATCAAGGCGAGAACAGGACACCCTTGATATACTCCACAGTGGTAAAGTTTGCGAGCATGGCAACATGTTCATTATAAGGAAGTCTTACTAAAGTCACATTCTGTTTCTGTTTGCCCTTCCATCGGTTACACTGCAGAGCACTGAGCAGGTTTACGGTTCCATCTCCATCGCCCATCTGCACAGTGGGCTCCACATCAGGAAACTTGTCTGAATACTGGAAAGCCTCCGGCGTAGGGACACTGGTGCCGTAAAGACAGTGAATATTCACACCAGGAGGAGTCAGGTTGTACACCAGCGATTCTGTGTCCTGTCGCATAAACCAGCCGTCCTCAAATCCAATGTCTTTGTACAAACGCTGGTAGTCCTTAACTGTGTAGTTGAAGGTTGGCGTCTGGACCAATACCTAATTTTAAAAGAATCAAATTAGAAGGGAACATTTCCTTTAAACTATAATTAAAGAAATACCGCCTCAACCCAAAAGTAAACGTATGTGTGTAGAGATGGGTAAAACATTTTCACTACACCACAGGAACAGGCAGAAACATAAAGAACACAGACCTGATCTTTAGGCCAGCTGTGAGAGTATGGGAGAAGCCAGGTGGTGGAAATAGCAGAGCGCTGCTGGGAGCGGATCTTTAATGGACTGATAACTGGGATGTGGTTGTTATCACCTGTAGACAAATAAAATATAAAATACGCAGAAAGAGCATGTATCACAGAAAAAAAACACACACCTTTTTCAACTTTTAGAAAAATGTAGCGCTTTGCATAGCTGCATGGAAAGGTTAATGTTTGACTAACTGTGTGATGAAACTTCTTTGTGAAATGTTGGAGCCACAGTGAATGGAGTAATCTGTAGATGTGTTTTACCAACTAATGAAGACAAATGTAGGGCAGTGTTAGGCCTGCAGCCTCACAGGTTTAGGATAGATTTCAGATTGTTTAGGACTACTAATTACGTTTACAATTTTCACAAATGATAACATCTGTTTGCAAGGTATTCTACAAACAGAGCATAGAAAATAACTAAGGCAACGTATATATATATTCTCATTCACACACAATGGAGAGCTAGATAGTCAGAAAGATATATTGTAAAGAACAACCCTTTGTTATTTGTTATTTGTTATTGTTACATTTTTAACAGTTTTTGTGTTTGTGTTTTGGCTGGCAGCTTTTACATGTATCTTACCAGAGGTGACCACACGTAGGGTCTTGGCCACTCCAGCCCATGGAGCCCCCAAAGAAATGAAAGACTTGATGTGTGCATCTTTCCAGGCCTGTGGCTGCTGGTTGAGGAAGTACAAGGTGTACATGTTTCCCATACTGTGAGCTATCAGGACCACTCGCTGTCCAGCCTTCTTCACCATCTCTTCAATCATCTTCTGCAGTTGCAGAAAGTATGGTTTATGCTCATCTATAAAAATGAAAGAGGAAAGAAGAATGATAAAATGACAGGTGATAAATCTTTCATGAGGACCTGAAGTGGAATTATTTGTGTTCAAAGCAATGGTATTTAATCAATGAATGGAATTTCTTCAGTGGTTTCTGGGGAATGTTTTATACGGTTAAAATAATGAGAATTATTATTTTCTGTAATCAGTGAAGTGCATGTGTTAATTGTACAACACAATTAGATGTGCCACATCTGATTAATGCCTGTTTGATGGTTAAATAAATACCAGTTGAGGTGAATGACACACCTAATTTGACCTTACGTTTCTATTGCATAAAACAAAGGGAAGTGTTGCTTACTGGGTGCTCTCCTCCAATCATAAGGAGCTCCTCTGATATCAACATCTCTGGTGTAACCCCAGTTCACGAGCTGCTGAACAATGTTAAAAAAATACATGCCTAGGAGACAGACAGACAAAGGGGGAGCGACAAAATCAATACAATTTTTATTAAACAAACCAATTTTCAAAAGAGCTCTTTACTCACCCACATCGCGTTTGCTGGGGTCCAGATATTCTAACGAGCAAGTCTGTCCAAAACCTGGGACCCGAATTTCAACTCCTTCTGGGGATGAGCTGGTGTGTGTGGTCCTGTTGTAGATCAGCCTGGTCGTAATAAGAGACATTACTTAATACAAACAGAAACAATGTTTTTGTGTATGATGATGATGATGATACACATACACAGTATCACACTCAAGTCATAAGACATACTTCCCTTTTTTACTTCCAATTACCAATTTAAATGTACTATTAGAATAGAAGCCTTTAGGCTGTAAACAGAAGTGAGCAATTTACTACTACCACGAGTCACACCTACATAGTTTCAGATGTTCTTTATTTAAATGATTTAACCCAAACTGAAATAATCATATGTATAATACAAAAAGTCTAGTTAATAATTGATGAAGGCATTAAGAAAGACTCTCTTGCCCTGTCTCTGTTTAGGTCAATCAAAAAGAGGGACATGGGGTCCAAAGGTTCACTTTATCAAAAACATAAAGTGTTCACTAAAACTGGGGTTATTGAACACATCCCATTTCCCAACGTCTTCACACAAACAAAAAACAAGCACAGTTGGAATATTATTGTAAAGGGATTTGAACAAAGAGTGTTTTGTTACAACATTTTGGTGTCTAGTTTGTATTAGGGCAATTCAAAATATAATGAAGAGTGGGAAGAGGCTAGTCGAGCGTGAACAGTACAGTACCTAATGTTGTCAATCCAACAGTCAATGACAACAGGGACCAGCTGCTCCAGGTTGAGCCACAGAGTGAAGAATTCAGTCTTCTTGTAGCAAACATAATGAACCACACTGGTTTTGTTCAGTTTGGCCTCCAACTGGTTCCCCAGATCTCCAGGTACTGAAACAAGTTAGAATATTTTTTTTAAACTTTAGTCCCTCTGCTGACCTCTGTGGACTGCAGACGACCTGCTTTACATCATAGAACAGGGTCACATAGTGAAATCCAAAGTATCACCTGTCATGTGACAAATACTTGCAGAACTGGGTAAAATTAATACAATTCTTTCTGTTGATGAGTTTTTATCTGGGTTAGGCTACTATTTTGGGTGCAAAAATCCTTGGTCACCTTTTGTTAGAGTGTGATGTCTTTGGGTCTGAACAAAAACATAATAGATTTACATTAGACTTTTTGTTGTGGGATTTAAATTCTTGTTAAACTTTCAAACAGGTTCCTTGGCATCTGTCCAGAGCGGTCATGTTATGCTCTGGCTCAGTCATATGACCAACCTCGACTATCAACAACACAGATAGCGTCTTCTCAACGTCTGTTTGAAATAGTAAAAAAATCAAAATCAAAAAATCAAATGGAATCAGTGCCACTTCGTGTTGACAGATTGTGTACAGAATGTCCCGAAACTGAAATTACATTTTCAAGTAAAATAACCTACTGCAAAAAATAACAAACATTGAAATAGCACTCACCGAGGACCACGGGAGGTCTTGGGTGCTGCTCGTTTTTGTCGTAGAGAAATTCCTCCAGCGGTTTCCCAACGCTCCGAGCGGGTAGAAGCAGCAACAACAAACCGACTCGGAGCAGCAGAGAGGCGTATACCCGAGTCCGAACCGCCATGGACCTGGTATCTCATAGCCACTCAGTCATATCTGTCTTCTGTAAGTGCACTATGGAGATATACTGATGTCGTGAGCTCCGAGAACGACTCCTAAATGTTCTCAGTCCGAGTGCGAGTGGACTAAAGACGGCGTCAGAAAAGGTACAGCAGATAACAGAGCAATCAAACGGGCTTCAAAAACAAGTCAAAAGCCATCGATTATCTATCAAGACGAACCAATCCGATAAGCCAATCAATGATGAGACACGAGACACTCTCTGATTAAATTTTAATTTTGTGTGGAGAAAATAACCGTATCACTGAAAGATACGGACAAAGGATACAAAATAAAATGGCTGTTAAATGATAAAATAGTTATTATTTGTGCGCCCTCTGTTGGGGCTTTGAAAAATAAAGTGTATAAAAGAGTACTGTCACAACATTGACACAACCACAACTCACTGAAAAGGGGTTACTTTAGGACAGTTTTTAATATAAGTCTTACAAAATCCTGTAGGGTTAAAAACACAGGAAGACATTACTCAATAGGCTACATTTACACATGGTACAGATTAAATTATATAAGATTGCTCTTTCTTTTAATCAGATATAACAATGAAAGACTGTTCACATGCAGGCAACAGATGAGGACATACATATCTTCAATCTGTCATTTCCGGAAGATTTCATTCTTTATCAGAGGTAGGTAATAATACATTTACTTGAGGAACTTTTTAAAGAAGAGTAGTTTTACTGCACCATACTTACACCATCACTCTGCATGTTATCAAGGTATAGCTTTATATGATGGGAAAAGTAGGAAGATTTGGAAATTCTTGTGCATTCATTTAAGTAATTACTATTTTGAGTTCAATATTTTGGAAAGAATCTCATTTTTTTGTCAAGTACAACAATATTAAAAAATATATCTGACATTATATTCAGTTACTCTTTTTACCTTTACTATAGTAACATTATTTTAAAGTAAGTAAGTAGTATAGCCACTTTAGCAACCTCTGTTCCTTAGTACTGATACTTTATTATTAAGTGTTGCACTCAGGGGAAGGGATAGGAATAATAATGACATAATAAACAAATGCATAGAAATTGTTAAACATCCCGCATCCCGAGTTTTCTCTTTTTACCCCCTGACGTCAATCTCACTGGGTGTTTCTGATTTGCCTTCCAGAATATACTGGATTAAATTAAGCACCTTCTCGTGATAGACTATATCCAGGTGAGTGAGCCCTCTAAACTCAGTCACATGCACAGGTTTGTTCTGCTGTCCTGACCAGCGTTTGCAGAGGCCCATGCTAAAGCTGCTCACAGTGTCGTCACCGTCGGCGTACGCAAAGTCTACTGGGTCCACATTGGGAAAGCCCTCGTCATAAATGTATGTCACTGGAGTCGGCAGTCCTACACCGTACATGCACCAGACCTCGACACCGGGAGGATGCAGATCACGCGTCAGGTTTTTGGTGTCTTCCCACATGAGCCTAGAACAACATGAAGACAATAGTGAACTTAGTGAGTTATTGTCCTTTTGTTTCCAAAACTAGAAATGTATTTTAAAAATGCTTTATCTGACCCTGTTCTATGATATAAAGTATGTCATCTGGCATGGTTATTATTTATTTGACTTTAGTCCCTCTCATGGCCTCTACAGAAACATGACATCAGAGTTTGTAGGGCACCATTTTGACCAACAGTAGTCAAGTTTAACTTTAGTTCCTCCCCTGGCCTCTACAGACTACAGATGACCGATTTTAGGTTAGGTAGTCAATTATATTACATTGTAATAATATTTTAGCCCTGTTACTGCTCACATTGCAATTGAGGTAGGCCTACTGTATCAGGCAATGGGTCACCTATATACTATGACTTATGTAAAGTATCGTACCAGCCGTCCTCAAAGTAGATGTCTTTGAAGAATTGCTCATAGTTTTGAGTGGTGTAGTTAGCGGTCGGAGTAGAGAGAAACACATGGTCTTTTGGCCAAAACTTTTCATACGGCAACATCCAAGGATTAGTTGTTGTCATCCTTTGCTCCTCACGGATCTTTATGTTGGAAATCATTGGGATGCCATCATTATTACCTACAATATAAAAATACAATATAGAATTAGAAAAATGAACACTATAGACTGATTAACTGTCACAGTAGTAGTTTTCTACCATACAAACCATAACTATTACCTGATGCCATGACTCGGAATGGCTTAACAGCGCCCCCCCATGGAGCACCCAGTGAGATGAAGCCCTTGATGTATTTGTCCTTCCAGGCCTGAGTTTTCTGGTTGAGAAAGTAAAGGACATAGTGGCAGCCCATACTATGGCCTAATAGATAAACAGGCTTCTGATATTGGTTGTACATCTCCTCCACCAGTTCTCGAAGCTTCTCCAAGTACTCTTCATTCTCATCTGCAGAAGAAGAAAGACTGTTTGTGGATATGGAACTGAGCACCTAAGATGTTTTCTCTCATTTTTAAATATTCATTCTTTTGTAGACCACCTATGAACCATGAACACAGGAAAAATTAAACGTAGGTTCTTGTGTCTTGGTGAAAAAAAAATATATAGAAAGCTCTAAGTAAAATATACAAGACTGTGCAGAACAACAGTTATTTTGTTACTTACTAGGAGCCAGTCTCCAGTCGTATGGAGCCCCTCGGATCGTCTCATTCCGGGTGTAGCCCGCGGAGACCAAATGTTCCACCATTGTGTGAAAGTAACCTATGAAATATAGCAGCAATGATCTCAGCAGGCGGGAGAGGACCAAGAACTTTATAGAAACATCCCAAATTCCAGGAACAGACACAGTG
Source organism: Philypnodon macrostomus (assembly GCA_036025475.1). NCBI lineage: Eukaryota > Metazoa > Chordata > Actinopteri > Gobiiformes > Eleotridae > Philypnodon > Philypnodon macrostomus. The sequence continues at coordinate 6,807 of JAVQKC010005055.1, forward strand.
TTTAGACCTAAACTAAATGTCAAATAGTTTCTTTAAGGCCATTCAAAATGAAAAGATGGTTTTCTCACCGGACAGTCTGTTATTGTCAAGAAACTCAATGAAATAGGTCTCTCCAAATCCTGGCACCCGCACCTGCACGCCCGGAGAGTTGGAGGACCGACGAGTTGTTCGATTGTAAACAAGCCTTAAACACAAAAATGACTCATGTTTAGGTACAGTTTTAGTTAGAATTGGCTGTCTATTTATTCTATTATATGTTTTTTTTTTTTTTCTTTTTACTGTCTTTTACCACTTATATTGTTTGTGCTGTATTTGGACTTGACTTTGACTTTTGAACATCATTTTCTCTAGGATTTTATAAATTGTATAGTTTAGGAATAAACAGAATCAAATAATACAACAAATATATACTAGTATAAAAGCTAGGGCTATTTGGCTTTTAGGTGAAATTGTGAAAAATTGTAAATGCTCATGGGTAATTAAGAAGAACATTGTGGTAGTAAATTTATCATTTTAAATTATTTATTATTTTAGGAACATTTTGTAATTTCACCCAGAAAGTTAAACATCTCTAGCTTTCTGTGACTAGTATTTTGTATGTGGGTGAAGGTTACTATACAGATCATTGCCTTTTGGGGTTACACAGTGCAATGTTACCTAATATTATCAATCCAGCAGTCAACTCCAATTGGCATGAACATGTTGAGGTCAATCCACAGGGGAAACCAGTGTTCTGTTTTTTTGTAGCACAACCAATGGACCAGTGTGGGTTTGTCGATCTTGGCCTCTAAGCGGTTTCCCAAGTTTCCTGGCACTGGACAAACAAACAAGAATAGACACATCATCACTTCAAGTTAATTGCACAACATTGTATAAATGCGACACAGTGTTTATATGAAGTAGTTGGCCTTTATGATTATGCCGTGAAAAGCTAAAACTCTTAATTTAAACCCTGCTAAAGTTTCTCGCTCTGTAAGGCCAAACCTTTGTGTGTGTGTGTGTGTGTGTGTGTGTGTGTGTGTGAGGAGCATGACCACCTAATCACGTTTTGCCCTTTGTGTTTTGCCCTTTCTTATCAGCATCCAAGGCTTTTTAGAAACAGTGTCAACAGGAGCAACAGACAGTACAGTACTATTGTGTCATTGTCTTAATCTATCTGAAGCTATAGGTGAGGCTACACAAAAAGATCTGATACAATTGGCAAATACTTGTCAAACTAAAGACTTTGCATTTTTGGGGGTAGATTCTTTTTATTTTACTAAAATTCATTATTCATATCTTTTTTTAATCTTGCATTTAAATCAAATATTAACTCCCCAAATTAGGAGCCAGTAGCTTATACAATCTCTATCATACAGGCATGATCATTACTTACCAATGATGAGCGGTGGAGTGCTGTTGTTTGGTATACTTGGCTTGGCAGGAGGAGGAAATACAACATTAATGACCCAGAAGGATGAGGAGTGCTGCAGACCCAGAAACACCAACAGCAGAGCGGAGCAGATGTGCCCCTGAGAGCCCATGTTTAGATCTCACAGCTGTGGATGTCCTGTCCTCGCTGTTGGCCTGTGTGTGGCTGGAGGCGGAGGGAGAGGCGGGCTGCTGCTCACTGCAGAGGTGCTCACCCCAACTTTTACCTAGGCTATAACAACCTTTTAAAGCATTTTTCATGCATCAGGATGACTCACAATGAATAATCAAGCGGTCAAGAGCTCCCTGTCACCGATGTACTAAAACACCTCCGACAAATAAAACGTGTACTGCTGTGTTAGTCGATGCCCTAATATTGATCTCTCCAATCACACAAGTCTATTTATTTAAGCCTACACCGCTCAGTCATGTATGTTTGATCAGGGCTTGTGCTTTAGGGGAAGAAAAGCACAAAATAATGTGACGTCAGCCATAGTTATCCAGACCTGGCCTCTAAAGATTATGAAATATTAACTTGAAAAAGACAGTTGTACAAAACACATCAAAATAAATATTTGGCAAAGATAGTCAGGGAACTTTTAGTCAGTGTTGAAGAAACGCAATTTCTTAGAAAAGTAGAAATGAAGGAGAAAAATACAGCTCACTTTCAAAAAGGTAAAAATGCCTCCAATTGATTCTCATTATGCTTATGCTACTTAGCACTCCTGTGTTGCAAGTGTATTTAGGTATTGTCTACACACAGTAAGGACATTTAAATGTAGTTTAAGTGTAGGCGACATATGTTTGCTCAGAAATGTAGTGATTCTTAGAACGTGTTTCTAAAGCTATTTTATTATATTGTTTAATGTCATGCCATCGTGACATATTTAAAATGCTATAGGCTGTCACGTCTGGCTGTAATCTAAACAGATTTTTATGCATCCACCAAATAGTTCAAATAGCCTATTTGAGGTTACTACAGAGCATTGACTTGGAGTTCATGTTTCAAGTGTGTTTTTCCCAACACATAGCCTATATACAGACATCCACTCATATGATATTGAACTCTTAAGTCTGCTGTTTAAATCGATTTTTTTGTTCATTATGTAATTTTTTTAATTAATTAATAACCCCAATTTTGCAATCAATTATTTAGATCTCATTTAGTGCTTGTTTTTTCTTTCTTTTAGACTTCATTTAGTGCTTGTTTTAGACCTCATTTAGTGCTTGTTTGGTTATGGACACCTTGGGCCCTTCCACCTCTCAGCCCCTTGCACTATGTTTGTCTGCTATTACACCAAAAATCTATATAAGTCACATCGAATCCTTATATTACACGTATTTATCTAGTCCAGTAGTTAATAATTACTATTTTAATATCATATACAACTGTTTTTATTGATACAACAAATCAAGTACTTTCACAACATGACTGAAAGAGGGCGCCAAATAGGTTAGAAATAATATTTCTCTCTAAATATCGAATACGAAGAAGTAATTGTCCAACCCAGAAACAGCAAGGGCGGTCCATGGGCGGCCACCTCGGCTCTGAAAAAAGTGTGAAGAAGAAGACGGAGCTAACACCGAGCTAACCCGCTAGCCCCGGTGCCCTGCAAGCTCTGGTACTAGCTTTGAAGCCGGTCAACATGGTCCTCGTAGGGTCCCTCCGAAAAGAGCTGGCCGACTCCCTGTCCACCGGCAAAGTGCTGGTTGTGGGCGCAGGAGGGATCGGCTGCGAGCTGCTCAAGAACCTTGTGCTCACCGGCTTCAAAAATATCGAAGTGGTCAGTAGCATTGTGTCTGTCTGCACTGTGTTGTGTTAGCTCAGTGTTAGCATGCCTGTGTCTTTGTGTGGTACAGAGGCGTTCGAGACTGGGCTTATTCTTGGCGTGGCGATGCTGTAAGACGAGAGCCACCGATGGTTTCTTGTGAGGCATCTTTTCTGGGGAATAACAGATGTGCTTAAGATATTACTATTGTTGTCTCACCAACTAGGGCAGGTTATAATTTTGGCGCCATCGCTCGTCAGAGAGTCAACATTAGCTTAATAACTATGCCATTATACCGTCAATAAGACATCTTAACTGCCAACTTGGGACTCAGCGTAACAGTCTATAAATAGCTGCACACTGTAGAAATTGTTTTTCTAGACACTATTTCCCTTTAATTATCCAGACTAGGATGACCTGCTACACACTATAACTATTGCCTCAAAAAAACATCTTGTATGATTATATAAATAATATATATATTAATTAAAATATGGGTGATCATGTAACACACCTTGTTTGTTGATTATAAATTATAAAATTATAATTGGCTATGGTAAAAAAAATACACACAAAGCATGAGGGATTGTGTTGATACTTTGTTTTGCGTTAGGGTTCAAATAAAATACAGTTTTCTTTGTGAACCTTGTGCCCTTAATTACCCTGGTGTCTCTCCAGATTGACCTGGACACAATTGATGTCAGCAACCTTAACCGTCAGTTTCTCTTTCAAAAAAAACATGTTGGAAAGTCTAAAGCTCAGGTGAGTAAATGTGTGGCATATTTTTCCGACTTACCGTCTAGACTTCTAACTGCGTTTCTGTGTTGTCTTGCAGGTGGCTAAGGAAAGCGCCTTGCAGTTTTGTCCCTCAGCCAATATTATTGCCTACCATGACAGCATCATGAAGTAAATATCATTGTACCCTAAACAAGCCAAAGGTAGACAGTAGACAGCTCTAATGTTATTATGTTTTTTCCCCTCAGTCCTGACTACAATGTGGAGTTCTTCAGAAAGTTTGTGCTGGTGATGAATGCTTTGGACAACAGAGGTAGACTACAATATCTGAATCAAACCTGTTGGATCAGCTGTGCCATCACAATAACTACTAATAATCTATATATATATGTGTGTGTCATCTTTTTGTCAGCTGCACGGAACCATGTGAATAGGATGTGTTTGGCAGCAGATATCCCTCTGATAGAGAGTGGCACTGCAGGATACCTTGGGCAAGTCTCAGTTATAAAAAAGGTATAAATGTTGTGATATTTATTGTATGTTAAGAGAATGTATTGCGTGAATATGTAAATACTGTAAATGTGTGCTTTTGATCAGGGATTGACAGAGTGCTACGAGTGCCAGCCCAAACCTACTCAGAAGACTTTTCCCGGGTGCACTATAAGAAACACACCATCTGAGCCCATTCACTGTATTGTCTGGGCCAAATATCTGTTTAAGTAAGTAATTATACAGCCAACTTTGCCCATAAAGTTATTTTGATTTTGTTTATTTACATTGTCTGGTTCTGTTTCTCAGTCAGCTGTTTGGAGAAGAAGATGCCGATCAGGAAGTTTCCCCGGACACAGCAGACCCAGAAGCTGCCTGTGAGCTCCTTTTAAAAAAAATAATTACACAATAGTTCAGTGGCATACAGTTATTCAGATGCAAAATACACCAGCACCAGCAAATTGGTCACTTTTAGTTTAACTGCCAATGTTGTCGATTTACAATTGTTTAAATAATGAATGCAAATAAGTCTATTACTGATAATGTTCATTGATCTTGGGAGTACTAAAAAGTTGTGTTTGTCTTTAGGGAACCCTGAGGAGGCAGCAGCTCGTGCCACTGCATCAGAAAAAGATGGAGATATTAAACGTGTATCCACCAAAGACTGGGCCCGCTCCACAGGTTATGATCCTGCCAAACTGTTCAACAAGGTACTGAGTTGGCGGAACAGTAGTACTTTAAGTTCAGGCCTGAGCACTGTCCCACTGCACAACCCTTTTTCCAAATGCTTGTTCTGTAGGTGTTGACATTGTTAAACTCTCACATATGATCATTACATTTTCATCAAGGCATTGTTTATTTCCAAACACTGTCTTTGCTCTATTTCTAGTTATTTAAAGATGACATCATGTACCTGCTGACCATGGACAAACTATGGAAAAAGCGGAAACCTCCTACACCTCTGGACTGGCACCAACTTGAAAAGAAAGGTATGTGCAAAGATGACATAATTTAGCTTCATATTGTAGCCAAAATTCAACAGTTAGCAAATTTATTTTTATTTGAGCTGTAAGCTTATTAATCTTAATTGCTCTTTACGCTTCTCTCTACAGAATGTCCCAAGGAGTCAGAGTCTAGTACAGGCCTAAAGGACCAGCAGGTCCTTGGTGTTTGGGGCTACTCCCAACTTTTCAAAAACAGTGTAGAGACTCTCCGTGCGCAGCTTGAAGAGAAGGGAGAGGGAGCAGAGCTTGTGTGGGACAAGGTACTGCACAGAACATTTAAAACTGACAACATGGATTTATAGTAATGCATTAATGGTATAATTACATTTTTATGTCAGGATGAACCACCTGCTATGGACTTTGTTACTTCTGCAGCTAACCTACGTATGCATATCTTTAGCATGAACATGAAGAGTCGCTTTGATGTTAAGTGTAAGTAGAGTTTGGTTTTGTTGACATTTACTGACTGCAACCCACTAATTCAAGTTCTCTCTCTCTTTCAGCCATGGCCGGGAACATCATTCCAGCAATTGCTACAACCAATGCTGTCATCGCTGGACTGATTGTGTTGGAGGGGCTCAAGATCTTGTCTGGGGAGATCGAGTCCTGTCGTTCGGTGAGTTGTTTTAGCCAAGTGGAACTGTACTGGAAAAAGATGGTCCCCTGTGTTGAACAAATGCTTTTCTCTTTCGTTTACAGTAGTGTTTTTAACATTCAATCTTTGCCTGTATTTTAGATCTTCTTGAATAAATGCCCTAATCTCCGCAAGAAGCTCCTGGTGCCTTGTCTTCTTGACCCACCAAGCGCCAACTGCTACGTCTGTGCCAGTAAACCTGAAGTCACAGTCAAACTCAATGTCACCAAAACCATAGTTTTATCCCTGCAGGACAAAGTAAATGCAATCTTCATTTTTAAACGTAAAGACTAAGTCGATAAATATAATAAGATGCTAATTGTATTTGGAATTAGATCCTGAAGGAGAGGTTTGGGATGGTGGCTCCAGATGTTCAGATAGAAGATGGAAAAGGGACTATTCTCATCTCTTCAGAGGAAGGAGAGACAGAAGGTAAACACAATTCACAGAAGTAGTAGAAGAGAGACTAAGGGTAGGATACTACAAAGGGGACTATAGGGCACACTGGATTATAAGGCGCACTGTCAATGAAGGGTCTATTTTGGATTTTTTTTTTTCATATATAAGGCGCACCGGACCATAAGGCGCATTAAGCGAAAAACAAAACAGTCAGACAAGTCAGTCAGTCAAACTTTATTAAACGCGTTCACAATAACTCTCAACATTGTTCAAATGTTAATGGTGTATTCACAATAACTTTTGAAAATAACGTAGAAAAAACACAGTCTGATACCACTAAATTAAACAGCGTATTCACAATAACTTAAATGTATTCAGTTATAACACGTCGTAAGCGTGTCTCTTGACAGGTGCCATTTTGGGGTCATATATAAACACTAATAATAATACACTACTAATATTACGGTGAAGCATAGTACCGGTATGTATTA